>JASANF010010357.1:0-11720 GCA_030248245.1 Trissonchulus sp. WLG1_4 | reverse complement strand
TTCCATTATCATTATTAATAGGACAACGTACATATATACAATGTATATGTATTCCAAGTCTACTGCGTCTAGTTTAGACTAGGTTCACCAGATGGACAGCATGAAGTCATTTAATATTGATAAAAATTTTGCCATGTGAATTTTTGTGAAGCGACTTCATCTTATGCAATATTGCGAAAAGATGTTTAAAAAAGATTTGATGCACTACTGGCATCGTACTCACAAGTTCAATGTTTACATTGAGCAAGGACACGTGTAATTGCTCAATGTAAACATGACGTATCGGAAAATTTTCTATAGGCCCTTTTTGCCAAAGGGGGGGGGGGGCGGGGCCGGTGGACTCCCCCTGAATCCATCACCGGTCGTATTGCAGTAGCGTACCCAGAATTTCGGGAAGAGGTGGAGGCTGAAGCTGAACTGATGGTAGATGACCGGGCCGGGTGGGGGGGGGTTGAATTGCGCAAGTAATGTAACCGATGCGGAAGTCTATAAGTTCACAGAAGCTTTAGTTTTTAGAATTTTGACGATTAATTTGCATCGAAAAACTTGTCAGCAACACGTTCTAAAATTACAGTGGTTGCAGGGGTCTGGGGGCGGCAGCTTCCAGAAGCTGGAGCTTTTTTGAAATTTTGAAATAAAAATTGCAATGGAAAATAGCAACTCTAAGCAACACTTATTGTAAAATCAGAGTGGTTGTTGTAGGGGTCTGGGGGCGGCAGCCCCCAGAAGCTGGAGCTTTTTTGAAATTTTGAAATAAAAATTGCATTGGAAAATAGCAACTCTAAGCAACACTTATTGTAAAATCAAAGTGGTTGTTGTAGGGGTCTGGGGGCGGTAGCCCTTAAAAAAATTGTAGATTGTTTACAATTTTTAGGCCGAATTTGGTCAAAGAAATTTTTTTCTACAGGACCATTTATTACACAAAGTTGGAAACGTCACATCAGATAGTGTATTACACACGTGAATACAACATAACGTAATTGTACTTGTGTAGATATGCATAGGCTTTGATGAAAGATAATATCAGACGCCACACAGTTGAAGGGGTCTGGGGGCAGCAGCCCCCAGGAAAAACATTTTAGGCCAAATCTTGTCAATTGGAGACGTATCGGAAATTTTCTGGTCAAGCCACAAAAACCAAAGGGGAGGGGGGAAATTCAAACTGATATTTACCGTGAAGTACCCCAAGTAGTGGGGTAGGCCAAAACGACAAAAAACGACGGTTTGCGGTCGAATAAACGGTTTTAATGAAGTCTACGCATGTTGTTAGCCCAGATGAATCCATTTTTGTAACATCAATTTAAGCTGCTGATTAGGTATATCTATGCCGTTGTTATTTGTTACTGTTTATTTTTGCCTTAGTAAATTGATTGATTGATTGATGGTTGGGTGCAGTGACGTATCCAGGATTTTGCAAAGGGGGGGACTGCTACCGGGAGGGGGGGGTGCGGAGCAACGGTGAGGCACCAGAAGATTGAGACGTGAGCCACAGCCGATCGAATGTGGTGTGAGAGCGTCAGCCTCCAGAAGTTGAACCTTTTTGAGTTTGTAGTGGTAACTATCGATATTGCGTTGAAAACTACATTTTAACATAAAATAAAAACTACAATAGTGGATCAGCAGCAAGCACTCAAGATTGCGGAAGTTGGAACTTTTTTGAGATTTTAACCATCGACGTGGCATTGAAAACTTTTCACATGAAATAAAAATATGCAGTGGATAAGATAAAAATATCACAAATAAGTTTTAACCATCGACATTGCATTGACAACTTCACTTTTGACATGAACTGAACAAAAATATTGGGTTAAATGCAGTTGGGGAGGGGGGGGAATAGTGGACCTAGTTTTTTGAGTAGAGCACCTTGGGGGAAGCAATTTTGCTCCAGGAACCCCTATTTCATTTTTTGGATTTTCTGAGATACGACCCCCCAAACTCTGAACCCTCAGTGAGGGACGTTTTCGCAATTTTTTTTCAAAGCCCTTGTATTTTCCGTTCTAATCGTGTCTAAATGGTGTCAGATTATTGTTTGCTAGGGATCAAAACAAAGGCTCTTTGACCGGGTTCCTGTCTAAAAATTGGCCAAATTCGCCAAAAACGTCTAAGTTTTGACAAAATTTCAAACTTGGCCTTAATCTAGGCTTGGGCTTAGGCTTTGGCTTAGGGCTTAGGCTTAGGCCCGTATTCACATACTAACACTAACACTTAAAGTTAGTGTAAACCCTAACTTTAAGTGCTCCGTAGCACTAAATTTAGTGCTACGAAGCACTTAAAGTTAGTGTTTACACTAACTTTAAGTGTTAGTGTTAGTATGTGAATACGGGCCTTAGTATGGGGCGTAGGCTTACGTGGCTTGCCTTCGCGCAAGGCTACATAAGCACATAAACATAAATTTCAAAATTACAAAACTAAGCCTAAGCCTCAGCCTAAGCATAACCTATGCTTAATACGAACTCTGGGACTAAGCCTAAGCCTAAGCCTAAAATTGAGTATTTTTGAAACCGCACACGCACACACACATGCATAGCCTTGCGAGAAGGAGAGCTTCAACGTGGGCTTAGGCGGTCGTATAACACGAGGCTGAATCGTCACGAGGCCGGATCGTCGCCAGGCCGAAAATGTTGCACAAGGCCGAATCGTAAACGAGGGCGAATCGTCGCCAGACCGAATTGACTTTATTATTTTAATGCAATGTTTAGGCTTAGCTAACACGATTTTTTCTAAAAATTTCTATTTTCTGACCTATTTCCCAAGCCTAAGCATAAGCCTGAACCTAGGCCTCAGGCCGTGTTTACATTGAGCTTTTTTTCAGCTGCTCGAGCAGCTGAAAAAAAAGCTGGAGCAGCTGAAAAAAAGTTGGAACTGCAGCGTTGTCATGACAACGGAGCAGCTAGTCTATAATGACCGCCACACTTATCTGCTTTTTTTCAGCTGCTCGAGCGTTTTTTCAGCTGCACAAGCTTTTTTCAGCTGGTCGAGCAGCTGAAAAAAAGCCGAAAACAGCGAAAAAAAGCTGCAGCTTTTTTTCAGCTGCTCGAGCAGCTGAAAAAAAGCTCAATGTAAACACGGCCTTAGCCCAAGCCACAGGAATATTATTTCTAGAAAAAAAACTAGAAAAAAACCAGAAAAAACTAGAAAAAATTATCTGGTTTTTTCTGGTTTTTTTCTAGTTTTTTTCTAATTCTTCCTGACGAATATCTGGTTTTTTTCTGGTTTTTTTCTGGTTTTTTTCTAATTTTTTCTAACTTTTTTCTGACTTTTTTCTGGTTTTTTTCTAACTGCCAGTCTCACGATCTAGTTTTTTCTACTTTTTTTCTGGTTTTTTTCTGACCCTATAGAGAATGTTTTTTAGCTTTTTTCTGGTTTTTTTCTAACTTTTTTCTGGTTTTTTTCTAGTTTTTTCCAGCTGTTTTCTACGTTTTTTCTAGCTTTTTTCTGGTTTTTTTCTATTTTTTTCTGTTTTTTTTCGGATTTTTCATCAACCCTTTCTTGGACATTCTCAATTTTTTCAGAGTGCTCCCTGATGATTTTCTTTATTGTTCAGCCACGTTAATGCACTTTATATACGTTTTCTGAAACTGAATTCTAGTTGTTTTTTGAGGGTGTCTAGCTGTTTTATGCACTGTTTCTAGTATGTATATGCTAGGTTTTTAATTTTTTCCAGATTTTTTCTGTTTTTTTTAGTTATTTTCTAACTTTTATCTGGTTTTTTTCTTGTTATTTTCTAACTATTTTCTGGTTTTTTTTCTAGTTATTTTCTAGTTATTTTCTAACTTTTTTCTGGCTTTTATCTAGTTATTTTCTAACTTTTTTCTGGTTTTTTTCTAGTTATTTTCCAACTTTTTTCTGGTTTTTTTCTAGTTATTTTCTAACTTTTTTCTGATATTTTTCTAGTTATTTTCTGACTTTTTTCTGTTTTTTATCTAGTTATTTTCTAACTTTTTTCTGGTATTTTTTCTGGTTTTTTTTCTAGTTATTTTTTAACTTTTTTTTGATATTTTTCTAGTTATTTTCTAACTTTTTTCTGGTTTTTTTCTAGTTATTTTCTAACTTTTTTCTGGTTTTTTTCTAGTTATTTTCTAGTTATTTTCTAACTTTTTTCTGATATTTTTCTAGTTTTTTAACTTTTTTCTGGTTTTTTTTCTAGTTATTCAATTTTTTCTGGATTTTTTCTAGTTGAATGGTCATACTGTATATAGTCAAAGGGAATAAAAATTACAAACTCAGCAGCATAAATACACGTATTGTACATATGTATATACAGACAAATGAATAAGTTGCAAAGCTGATAATAATTTTGGTTGTTCACTTATTAAATTACAAAAACGGTTATAATTTTGTGGTATATATACATATACAAGACGATTGAATGACTTCAGCCCAAATATGCATTTTCTTAGTATATACAGTATGTATAGTTAAATGCATTAACAATACATTTTTTGCGCGTATTGCGTTATAAACTGTGGACAAACACCGTCCGCGTCTACCATTCTTGTATTTAAGTAGTACACAGCAGCTAAAGCCTGAATATTTCAAAAAATGCCAAATTTTAATGAAACATTACCAAAACAGGTTTCGTAAGGAGTGTCGGGGTATAGGCCAAAACGACGTTTTACGGCCAAATTTTTTTAGCAAAAATTGTCGTCAAACAAATTAGGTTTTTTTCCCGCAATATGGTTTTTTCCCCGCAATATGGTTTTTTCTCCGCACAAACTTTGGACAGTCACAGGTAAACCACAACGTTTTTCACTGTTCTTGAGCTACAGCTACACTGTATAGAAGTATAGAGGAAAGGTAACTTGTTTGAAAAATGCAAACGGCGTTGGCCAAAACGTTTTTTGTGAAAAGTTATGACAAGTAAAATATGTGGAAAATTTTGTCACTTTGCAATTTTTCACATGCAAAATTTTGATATTTGATTAAGAATGCTACAAGACTCAGAACTGCACTGCAACTGCAAAATTGGTGAGGTAAGTAAGTTTCAGATGCGCTCTCGACCTGACCTACATACTCAAAAAGGGCCTATGTTTAAAGATTCGACCAGGAAGCACTAGGGTTTTTCCCCGCAAAAGCACAGGAAAACCAGGAAATCTTAATTATTATAAAAATGCCCTTTCACCAAGGGCAGCAGTGTGGGTAGAATAGGAAAGTTGGCTGATCTATAGCGGAAAAATGCTAATAAGCTTACTAAACAGTCGGGACAAGTTTTGCAGCAGAATAGGGAAACTCAGCTTGCTAAATGAAGCGGACAAGAGTTGCGTCAGAATAGCAGTCGCCCTGCGACACATTAGTGCTTTCTGCAGCCTATTCGCGCGAATAATTGGGAAAAACAATTTTGACGCTTACTAGCACTCAGGACTTAGGTCAGGTGTGTAGATTATATTTATAAAGTATTTATATTCTACAGATATATACAGGTATTTCATTTAAATTTCTTCATGCGCAATCTATTTTCGTTTTGTATAGACATCTTTCCCAAAAATTACAAATGAGTAACGGCGTATTCCAACTTAACATTGTATTATTACTATATAGACAATAGACATTAACTACTAATATTCAATACGAATCATAAAATGTGACAATACATACAATATATACATGGATGCAACCGTAGACCTCTAGTTAATACAAATAACTGTCGAATTTATATAAGCTTAAACTACATTTAAATATGTACGTAACAATAAAAACAAATGGCGATTGATAATATATTATTATTATTATTATGAACAATTATTTCTTCTGGTCATATATAGCTTGTCTAAAAAATAACATCAAGAACCAATGAAGTACATACACGGAACTTTTCCGGCAACAGGCAGCTGATGATAATGGCTGATTAATTCGCGCGAATAGGGTGCAGAAAGCACTAATGTGTCGCAGGGCGACTGCTATTCTGACGCAACTCTTGTCCGCTTCATTTAGCAAGCTGAGTTTCCCTATTCTGCTGCAAAACTTGTCCCGACTGTTTAATAAGCTTATTAGCATTTTTCCGCTATAGATCAGCCAACTTTCCTATTCTACCCACACTGCTGCCCTTGGTGAAAGGGCATTTTTATAATAATCCTAGTTCTTTTTCCGCTGCAGCCATTTCACTTGACGGGAAAGCTAACACTTGAATTGTATATTTTTATGAAAATAAAATATTCTGAAAAGTGATAGTCGCTCTTGTATATGCTGCACTACCTACTTGTATGTATTTCTACAAAGCCACTAACAGTATATTATATATATATATATACCTACACAATTGTCCTGTTCGTATTTGTTATTTTTTGGGTTTACACATTAATTTTGGTAAAAGTGACGTTCTATTCGTGTTCGGCAACTCAGATTAACGTTTTTCACAGTTATTCAAAAAAATGAAAATATTCAAAAATTTGGTCAAATTGACCATTCTTTCACTTTGCTAGGGCTACCAAACTGGACCAGTGCACACCACGCGGACCAAACAATATCAACTAACACCCCCAAGCCTATGTTTTTTTCTAACTGCCAGTCTCACGATCTAGTTTTTTTCTTCTTTTTTTCTGGTTTTTTTCTGACCCTATAGAGAATGTTTTCTAGCTTTTTTCTGGTTTTTTTCTAACTTTTCTGGTTTTTTTCTAGTTTTTTCCAGCTGTTTTCTACGTTTTTTCTGGCTTTTTTCTGGTTTTTTTCTAGTTTTTTTCTGGTTTTTTTCTGATTTTTCACCAACCCTTTCTTGGACATTCTCAATTTTTTCAGAGTGCTCCCTGATGATTTTCTTTATTGTTCAGCCACGTTAATGCTCTTTGTATATACGTTTTCTGAAACTGAATTATAGTTGTTTTTTGAGGGTGTCTAGCTGTTTTATGCACTGTTTCTAGTATGTATATGCTAGGTTTTTAATTTTTTCCAGATTTTTTCTATTTTTTCTAGTTATTTTCTAACTTTTTTCTGGTTTTTTTCTGGTTATTTTCTAACTTTTTTCTGGTTTTTTTCTAGTTATTTTCTAACTTTTTTCTGATATTTTTCTAGTTATTTTCTGACATTTTTCTGTTTTTTTTCTAGTTATTTTCTAACTTTTTTCTGGTATTTTTTCTGGTTTTTTCTAGTTATTTTTTAACTTTTTTCTGATATTTTTCTAGTTATTTTCTAACTTTTTTCTGTTTTTTTTCTAGTTATTTTCTAACTTTTTTCTGGTTTTTTTTTTAGTTATTTTCTAACTTTTTTCTGGTTTTTTTCTAGTTATTTTCTAGTTATTTTCTAACTTTTTTTCTGATATTTTTCTAGTTTTCTAACTTTTTTCTTGTTTTTTTCTAGTTATTCAACTTTTTTCTGGATTTTTTCTAGTTGAATAGTCATACTGTATATAGTCAAAGGGAATAAAAATTACAAACTCAGCAGCATAAATACACGTATATATGTATATACAGACAAATGAATAAGTTGCAAAGCTGATAATAATTTTGGTTGTTCATTTATTAAATTACAAAAACGGTTAAAATTTTGTGGTACGTACATACATATTTAATATATAACTGGTTCATGAATCTTGTTGAATCCAAAGGATGACATCCCTATCGTCTTCAACACCAGTACGATTTTGCATCATCTTTACCGTTGATGTAAGCTGCAAAAAAACTTCAATGATACCAAAATTAATGACAGAATCACAGAAAAATGACGAAAAAATACAGAACGCTGAAAAGAAAATGTTTCAAAAAATAGTAAAAACTTTAAATGCAATTACAGAGTCAAGACACAATGGCCCGAATTCACATACTAAGAGTTATTCACATACTAACGCTAAGCGTTTGCTAAGTGTTAGCGCCTAATTTGTACTAAACTGTTATTCACAAAATAAACGCTTAAAAATTAGTGTTATACTAAACTTTAGTTAGTTTAGTGTTTAGCGTTTAGTAACTTTTGTGCTTAGTTTTGGCTTTGGCTTGGAGTGCGCTCCCTGCTTGATGTGGATCCGGAATTCGTTATTTATCGGCATATCCATTTGGTATTTATAAATCCGATTGTAGATTTATTTAAATTACTATTTCTTATTAATAGTACATATTTTTCTCGAACTAAAGTTGTAAAAATTGTTTTAAGCAGTTGGATTCCTGAAAAATGCAAAATCGGCGCTATGGGTTTAAGGGGCGATATCGTAAAAAATATAAATTTTCAAATGGGTGTTTTTGAAGAAAAATTACTTCAATTAAGATGCTCTAATCAAAAATGTAAAAAAATGAATTTGAACAACAAAGTGCATTTTTTGTTTTGAACGATTAAAAAAGCAAAATAGCTCGAATTTGTCAAAAAATGTCACTAATATAACTTAAATTGCATGCCCTTCCTTCCCATGGCGGCCAAAAACCTCCCCCACTCTACCTACCCTTCCCCACACCATCCCCCAACTAAACGCTTAGCGCTTAGGCAGCTCCCGAGGTCCCTAAACTTAAGCGCTTAATTGTAAGCCAAACACTAAACTTTAAGTATGTGAATACAAAACCAAAACGCTAAGTTAAGCGTTAGGGTCAGACTGAAGCGGGGGGGGGGGGGAAATTATTTTCGATTCTAATTCGCTTCCTACCCCATCTTTTAATAAAAATATGAAACCCCCATCGTCAGCCATGCCCCCAATCTGATCTCTAGCCCCCAAAATAGCTGTCGCCCCTTTTAATAAAAATCTGAAGTGAAATTATTGGTGTTAAAACCCTTAGGGGTCGAATAAGTCGGAAAAACGGCATTTTTTCGACTAATGATCCGGAGTCCCCCTATATCCCCCAAACCTAGGGGGGGTCAAAATTGAACGCTCTTTCGAATAGGCTAGGTTAGAAGTTTGTAGGATGTAAGCTTTAGCTGGAAATCAAACTTTGTCCAAAAATTAAACTTTACCTGAAATTTTTTGCGCAAAATTGGATTTAGTCAAAAATATTGCATCAAATGAGAACCTGCTGTTACCATTGAAAGAGCAACTTGTAAGCTACTAAATGCTGCAAAAATTTTGTAAATCGGTTCAGGCTTTGAAAAGTTACAGAACTTTTTCTGAAGCCACCAGGACCAGGCTGATCGAAGCGTTACAGCACAAGTACGGTTCCGTGAAAATTCCGGGCTATAGCTGCAAATTTTATTAAAATATAAAGCTAGTTAGTGTTTTTTAGTGTAGTAAAGTTATTTCTGATGCTTCTTAGCAGGTTTTTTCTTTAATTTAGGCCTCAGGCTTAGGCTTAGGCTTAGTGCTTAGGCTTAGTGCTTAGGTTTAGGCTTAGGTTAGGCTTAGGCTTAGTGCTTAGGCTGAGGCTTACTGCTTAGGCTCAGGCTTAGTAGGTGGGTCAGCAAAGGTTAGTCTTAGTTGCTTGCATCAAATAAAAGGACCTTTGCTACTGTGGAATCGTAAATAAAGCTGCACTTTTAAACCTAACTTTGACTGTCAGTGCCAGCTTGGTGCTGAGCATCAGTGACGTTTTCAGATTGTATTTATGACATTCTATTTCATTAGAAATCGCTACTTATGACCAAAAATGCATATTTTTCTAGAAAAATGTAATAAATTTAATGTCTACACAAAAAGAAACTAAAACTTTTGATATGTAAGCTCAATTTATATTTAGCCTCTTTTTTTAGTTGGCAAAATTAAGATTTTTAGTCTGAGTGAGCTAAATATGTTGCAAACAAAGCTGTATTAAGTATATTATTATGTGTTAATTTATGACGATCAAACTTCAGGCTCGTATTACGACTGTATTGGTCATAATTTTCGATGATTAGCCCAGTATGTCGAAAAACGATGATTTTCGACAAAAATTGAAATTTTTCGAAAATGTATAAATCAGCGTTTTTTCGCTTGGAAAGTGCTAAAAATGAACTCAGCGCATGCGAAAACCTATAAAAACGTGTTTTTACGGTGAAAAAATATCACTTTGAATTTTCCCCCCCCGCCTCAGTTGCACCTGTGTTTGTTAAGCGCTTAAATAAACAAGTATGTGAATAAAACTTAGCGCTTATAAGCGCTAACACTAAGTGTAAACACTAAGTTTAAGCGTTACACTTAGTATGTGAATACGGGCCAATTTCTATGTCTATATGTGTTTTTGCCAAATTTTAAGCAAAACAATGAGATTACAAAAAACAAAAAAGTTACAAAAAAATTACAAAACGTTGAAAAGCATGCCATATTTTTCGAAAAATCGAAAAAAATTAAAAATACAGCTATTTCAAAGTCAGGATGCCTTTTATGTCTTGAAATGTATTTTTGCCAAATTTGAAGCAAAAAATGAAATTTCTAAAAATTACAAAATAATTACAAAAAAGTTACAAAAATATTACAAAAAAATGACAAAAAAGTTACAAAAAAAATACAAAAAGACAAAAAAGTTACAAAAAAATTACAAAACGTTGAAAAGCAAATATTTCAAATAATCGAAAAAAATTAAAAATACAGCTATTTCAAGGTCAGGATGCCTTTTTTATGTCTTGAAATGTGTTTTTGCCAACTTTGAAGCAAAAAAATAAAATTTTTAAAAATTACAAAAAAATTACAAAAAAATGACAAAAAAATTACAAAAAAGTTACAAAAAAATTACAAAAAAGTTACAAAAAATTACAAAACCCGTTTTGTAATCAGGTTTTTTCCTGTGCTTCCAAAAACACTGAAAATGCAATTTTCAAGGGGTCCTAGCTCAGAAAATCCAAATTTGTGGATAGGGGTTCTATTACAAAAAATGCTTCCCTCAAGGTGCTCTACTCCAAAAAATAGGTCTACTATTTTCCCCCCGCCCCCCAACTACACTTGATCCAAAATATTGACGTTTAAAATATTAAACAATATTTAAGCCCATAGGTCAAAAAATATAGGCCCAAGGGTTTTTTCAAAATGTTTTATTGTTAAAAAATGACTTAGCAAATATACCGTTTTTATTATCAAAAAAATTTGCAGATTTGCTAGCTTGCGGACCCACGCCGGCCCATAATTTTTGTTATTTTCGGTGTTTGAATTCCAATTTTACGTTAGATGCTGCTGTGGTCGGAAATAAGCATTGTTTTTGGCCGAAAGGGATCAAGTGCAGTTGGGGGGGGGGGGATAGTGGACCTATTTTTTGGAGTAGAGCACATTGAGGGAAGCATTTTTTGTAATAGAATTATCCACAAATTTAGATTTCGTCTAGGCTTAGTTGGCAGAATTCTCTAGGCTAAGCTGGCAGGATTTTTTCTGAAAATTTTGATGTTTTATTGCCTTAGCCTGAGCCTAAGCCTAAGCCTGAACCTAAGCCTAAGCCTAATCCTCATACTAAGCCTAACCCCCATACTAAGCCTAAGCCCTAAGCCTAAGCCAAAGCCTAAATTAAGGCCAAGTTTGAATTTGGTCGAAAATCGGACATTTCTGGCGAATTTGGCCAATTTTTCGGCAGGAACCCGGTCAAAGAGCCTTTGTTTTGATTCTAAAAAATTGTAAACATTCATCTGACACCATTTAGACGCGATTAGAACGGAAAAAACAAGAGCTTCGGAAAAAATTGCAAAAACGTCCCTCACTGAGGGTTCAGATTTCGAGGGGTCGTATCTCAGAAAGTCCAAAAAGTGAAATAGGGGTTCTTGAAGCAAAAATGCTTCCCCCAAGGTGCTCTACTCAAAAAAATAGGTCTCAAAAGACCAGTAGCGTAGCCAGGATTTTGCTGAGGGGGGGCCAGATATAAATATATATACATATTACATATACATACACATACATACATACTAGGGATGGAAGTCTCGGT
>JASANF010010356.1:0-13437 GCA_030248245.1 Trissonchulus sp. WLG1_4 | reverse complement strand
CAACAGTACAATTTTTGTTCCTTCAAGAAAAGGAACTATTGTTTTGAAATTAACTGCTCATAGCGTTTAACGCTACTGAGCAGTCTGCATAGCCAGTATGTTTTACGTGTATTTTCAGCTTGGGAGCTGCCTACTGATTTTTGTCTGCGTACGTATATATCAATAAACGATGTACACTGCTGTAACAATGTACTTTTTCAAAATCGGCACCGGGATGTTTCACCAGTAGTATATAAGAGCCATTAGAAAACACTGTTTATCGCTTCTTGTTCTTAGAGCTGATTTGCTCAGCTCAGATCAAAGTGTCACTTTTGAGCCAAATGGCTCGCGCAGCGGGATGCTTAACATCCTGCAGCACTTTTTTGTATTTACTACGTATTTAGATTAAGTAAGAATAAGCTAGTTATAAAGTAGAGTAAGATACGAAGTATAGCTTAAGGTAAGTATAGAATAGAGAACCAATTCATTTAAAGCTGAAAGGTAGACACTGGGGAGGGAACCTTGCCCCTTTTGGGGTCAACTTGTTTGAATTCTTACCGGAAAGATCTGTTCTACCTGTTGTATGCCGGTTGCAACATTTTCAGGTTTGCCTGATTTGGCCTTAGATTACCTAGGCTTTAGGCTTAGGCTCGATTCATACTTTCATCCGTATGTCCGTTCAGCCTGCAGAATGACGTCACTACAGCCTAGTGCAGTGGATCAGCCAGCGCCTGGACGTCATTATTTCGTCATTTTGTCGGCAGAACGTACATACGGCTGTAAGTATGAATCGACCCTAAGACACCTTTATTTTTTTCTCTGATCATTGTTTTTAAGTTTTTACTTACTTTACTTTTTATCAAGTTTTAACTGTTTAGACCTGTTCTGAGTAGGATTTCGTTTTCAGACAATTTTCAAGGGGTTCGATTTAAGTTTTTCTTTTTTTTAAATTCAGAATTTACAACTTCATTCTACCAACCTAGTTACTAAAAAGGTTATTTTATTTTTTTTATTTACGCCCAAAGGTGTTCGAGCACTTATTGGTGCACAGATTCGCCTCTTCCTTGTGTTAAAGTTACACCAGGCTACACAACTTCGAAACAGGAGTATCAGTCCTAAGCTACCGAATGGGAGGAGTTAATATTTATTATTTAGTAGTAATAGGGGTTTTTAGGAATAAGTTTAGGGCGAGTTTTGAGACCTGAGATTATTTTATGTACAAGTAGAAGGAAGTTTTTTTACCAGCCGCTTCACATGTAACACGACAATTAAATTAATATTCAGAGTAAGAATGAGTTCATTGAAAGTCTATCGCTTTTCTAGCTTTGATTAATGAGGCTCGTTGCGTCACATAAACACAAATCTTTGCTGCCAGAGTTTCACAGTTACTGCCGGGAACATTAACCCTTTATTGTGCCCTATGGTGACTTACTTTTGCTGGATTAAAGGAATTAGTTTAGTGCAAATAAAGTAGTTAAAAATCATGCTAAAAATGTCATTGCTAAATTAGACGGACTTGCTTATCTTAATTATGTACTCTTGCTAATGCTATTATGCTTATCCTATTATGTACTCTTGCTAATCTTAGCAAGAGTACATAATAGGAAGAGTATGACACTCTCCCTATTATGCCTAGCAGCGCGCGTCCAATGCGGAGCGCGAAATAGGCCGTTTATGTACGGTTGTCCCCCCCGGACACTTTTATCTGGATAAAAGTGTCCCCCTTTGGATAAATGTGTCCCCCCACCCAGACACTTTTATCTGGATAAAAGTGTCCCCCCGGACACTCTTATCTGGATAAAAGTGTCCCCCCGGACACTTTTATCTGGATAAAAGTGTCCCCCCGGACACTTTTATGTGAATAAAAGTGTCCCCCCGGACACATTTATCTGGATAAAAGTGTCCCCCCACTAAAATTGCCATTGATGGTTCAGATTCAGCTTCTGGTTAGACTTCTGCTTCAGCTTCGACTTCTGGTTTAGGTTCAACTTCTAGTTCCGGTGCAACTTCTGGTTCAGGTTCAGGATGCACACATAACAAGCGAAACTTGAACATTAACAAGCGGAAGAACCAAACCTGAACCACAAGTTCAAGCTAAACCAGAAGTCAAACCAGAAGCTGAACCTGAACCATCAATGGCAATTTTAGTGGGGGGACACTTTTATCCAGATAAAAGTGTCCGGGAGGGGACACACATTTATCCAAAGCGGGACACTTTTATCCAGATAAAAGTGTCCGGTGGGATACTTTTATCCAGATAAAAGTGTCGGGGGGGGGGACACTTTTATCTAGATAACAGGGACTTTCGTTGATGTGCTGAAATGAGGGGGGGGGTACCCCCCCTCAACTGAAGACCGGGTACTGAACTCAGGGGGGGGGGGGTAGCGCAAGGTCTTGCTTACTGTCTTGAAATGAGGGTGGGGTACCCCCCCTCAACTGAAGACCAGGTACTGAACTAGGGGGGGTACCCCCCCCCCTCAGCTGAGTACGGGGTATCGTTTTGAGGGGGGTACCCCTCCTCAGTTGAGTATGGCGTCTTCAGTTGAGGGGGGGGGTACCCCCCCCCTGAAAACCGTACATAAACGGGCTATTTCGCGCTCCGCATTGGACGCACGCCCGAAGGCATAATAGGAAAAGTGTCATACTCTTCCTATTATGTACTCTTGATCTGGTTTGAAATTTAAAAATGCTTAAAATTGCCATTTCTAAATACATATCCGGACTAAACGGATTAGCTTCATAAGCAATTGACGTAATACAGGTACAATGGGGATCGGTCTGGGGGAGGGCTTATCGGATATTTTAAAATATTAGGGGAGTTTGTCTCCAATTTTTCGAAATTTCAAGGAGGGGGGCTTGTCCCGACATTTTGTGGCTTGATTAAACTGTAAACAACGCAAAATTTCCAATTTTTGCCTAAAAATGGACCTATTTGCAAAATTTCTATATTTTTGGCAAATTTTTCGCTTTTTTGCTAGTTTTTGCAGCATTTTAGTAAGATCTGGGGCAATTTTTGAGTTTTAGGGCACCTTTTCAGGCTACCCTTTCTTGTACTGGATCTGTTGTAACAAATTGTCGTTTATTTTTTTATTTGCCACTAATAACAGCTTTCGAAATTCGAAGTCTTTTGTTACTTTACTGTCACTTTTCTTGTTTGTTTCAATTTTTTTGCAACATTTTTACAAAAAGCTTCAAATTACATAAAATTATCATAATCAGCTTTTATGAATGCGTGCTTTGGTTTTTGCGTAAAAGGTGTGTAACTCTTGATTATTATTCAAGCTGGAAAACCACCAATTAATCAAATGCTAAGTAAGTACGTCAGTGTGTCTGCGTGTCTGTAAGCATCCTGTTACATACATAGGTAGGTCTCAGCACTTGAATTGAACATCATTGTCAGTTACTTGTGGAATCTAAACACCAATGTCTGAACTCGGAATGAATTTTTGAATTAGAATTTCAGACAAATATTTAATTTGATCCTAGAGGAAGATGTCCAAAGATCAGTTTGCCCCATTTAATAATTTGCAACTTCAAATACTTTATGTAGTTTTAAATTGGAAATTATTAATTATGTAGTTTATGTCATTTGGTTCAGTGATTCAGTCATTATGTAAAATTATATACTGTTAAGGCCACTGTCCCATTAAGGTGGCGCTCTGAATAACCGACTTTGGGCGATAAAATTTTTCACGTAAGTTTTCGTTAATTAACTCAAGAAGAAAAGTTGTTGCAAATTAAATTAGCTTTCATTTGATGTATATAACGTCAAATTTTGTTCAACTTGAAATTTGAACCTATTTTCACTGGGAAAAATCTTTAAATCGATATAGCAAAGAATCCTATATGGCTTTTGGTTCTTTTTGAAGCAGTTCTTCGCAGCTAATTGCTAGTTGCAACTTTTCAAAAAGTCTTTTGTGTAGGCAAATCGTTCTAAAAAAATTTCCAGAATACGTTGACCAACATTGACAAAAATACACTATTTTTCAAACTATTTTTTTGTTAGCTAATTTTTGGCTTCTGAAACTTTTCTCAACGGATTTTAGTTCAGAAAAATTAGCTCTATTTTTTGGAAAATACGTATGTGTAGGCAAACTTCAGGCTTCTGAAATTGGGCTATAGCGTACATTTTTTTTGTTTGTTACAAATTACTGTCAGCTGCGAAAACGGATCCGCTTGAAACTTTGCAGAGTGTTAGAGCAGATGTATATGGAGGCGCCGAACTTCTTGAATTGTAATTAGCATGATTTGGCTCATTATGATAGGCTTTTTAAAACTTCACTTTTGATAGAAATTAAAATAACTAAAAATTTGTCGATTGTAACGAAAATTCGACAAAAATGGCACCTCGGCAAGATAATTGGCTTTAATTTAAGCTATAGATTGCTAAGTTTGGTTGAAACACCATTGAGCTACGTCATTTCAAAAATTAGTCAAATTTTTAAAAATTTCAATTTTGATGCAGTCATAAAATTTGCTAAAATGTTCCGAGACTCATCAAACTTTGCAAAAATACATGCCTATTGTTCATCTTGATTGCACTTAAGCAAAAACGTTCGTATCAGCAAGAAACAATAAATTATAGCAATTTGATTTATTGGAAGTTACTCAGAGCGCCCCCTAAAGGCAGAACTATTATTACAACAACAGTAACAATTAATGGGACAAATTTTATTGAAATAGAGACTGGCCTTAGCCTTAAGGACACGGCCTTATGTAAAGACTAAACTTTCCCGTAAGTAAACTTGTAAATTTACTTATCACCTCAATGAAAACCTCAAGCAAGCGACTTAATAGCAATTTTATATAATTGCTAAGAACTCTTGCTAAAACTAAAAGTACTAAGTAGGGTCTTTTGCCAGACTAAGTTAGTTAAATACAGTAACAGTAATTAGTTAAATACAGTAACAGCAATTAGTTAAATACAGTAACAGTAATTAGTTAAATACAGTAACAGTAATTAGATAGTTAAAACAAAGTAGTGCGGACTAAACTTTTAGCCCGCTGACCACACAACTGACTAACGTGCATGGGTGAATTTTTGTCCGATGCTAGTTAGGCATGGGTTCGGACTAAAATTAAGCTGACTTTTTTATTTTTTTAGTGTGATGTCAATTCCTAAACTTCCAGCTTGAATAAGTCCAGTCCGTTTTATCCAGTAATGGAATGAGCTCTCATCCGGCTAAATCCGGAAGAACTTGACCTTAAAAATTGATGTTTGTCTAAATTTTTTAAAAATAGCAACCTAGATTTTGACGATTGTCATATAATTCCTAGATTCTCGTGTCTTTTTGTCCCAGACAATAACTCACACCTTTTGTTGCCTTGATAAATTTGACTTTGTCATGAAGTCACGCTAGTTTTCGGAACTATGCGCTAAAAATTCATTGTTTTGAACAAAAATTAAAATTTATGACCACCAATGCAAATGAAAAAGTTGTATACACGCAAAAAGTGAAAATTATTGGTTTAGAAGTATTTTATGAGTTTGTCATAACTTTTGAAGAAGAAAACAAATTCTGAAACACGAATTTATCAGAGATTGTTGATTTCTTAGTCTGTCGCGAAAAGCATATCTAGATTTTATCGCTTTTGTTGCGTTTTTGATCTTGTCTGAACCAAATTCTGACCAGAATTTACTGAACCTTGAGACAAAGTAGCTGGCGTGATTTTTGTGACTACTCGTTGTATTCTTGTTGTTCTGTCATGGATAATAGTGTTCCCCTTAAAATTTGTCCCCCCGGACACTTTTATCCGGTTAAAAGTGTCCCCCCTTTTGATAAACTTGTCCTTCCTCCCGGACACTTTTATCCGGAAAAAAGTGTCCCCCTACAAAAATTGCCATTGATAGATTAGGTTGAACTTCTTGTTTAGTTTAGTTTAAGTTGCAAGTTTAGTTTAATCTGAACTCGATCCAGAAGATGAACCTGAACCAGGAGTTGAACCTGAATCAGAAGCTACCCCTAAACTGCAACAGGAAGTTCGACCTGAACTATCACTGGCAGTTTTTGTAGGGGAACACTTTTATCTGAATAAAAGTGTATGGGGGGGGATAATCTTTTATAATGAATTGGTGTATTATGAGTTTGCATTGGACGCAATCCCCAAGGCATAGTAGGGAAAGTGTCATACGTTTCCTATTATGTACTCATGGTCTCCGTAATCGCAAAAGGAAGCAATCTTGGAGCAAAATCTTCAGCGTGCATAGTGTGTACTAAGCTCTAATGTGCGTATTATATGTGTATATGCTGCTTTACGTGACATGCGAGTTTTTAGCTGTAGGCGAATTGCGGTGTAAATATACAATAAACATAAAGTAGTAAGATTACTAATAATAGGATTAATTAATTCATTTTGTAAGTAGCAATTAATAATTAATTAAAGTAATTTAAATATGATACCATTATTTAAATATGATACTTTTAATACCAATTTTAATATTGATACCGGATCAAAAGTACCCAAGTATCATATTTATATCAAAAGTATCAAAATGGTATCAAAACAACAGTACATAGCAATTCTATACAAGTATTTTCACATTTAGTAAAACCCAAATAGTAGTTCCGCCTTTCAAGACGAAAACTTGTTTTTTGCAAATCAAGTACAAAGCGAGCTTCTGTATGACTGCCTGCGTTCCGCTAAGGTATCTTTAATTTAGGTAATATTTTTGAGTTGTCACAAAATTAGTCACGAAATTGATTTGAAGCCTTTCGACTAAAATTCACCTCTTTCGTATTTGACAAGTGTGATGTCTTGAAAGTTCAGAACAGCGGTGATATTTCAAATTATTTTTCGGACGTAGGTAGGGGATAAATTTCAGACCTAAGAATCCTCTCAACAGTTAGGGCAATTTATTATGAACTCAATTTTGAGTCTTCCAAGTATTAATTTATCAGTTTCGCTAAGTTTGCTCTTGTAGGGAAGCAGGCGTTACAATTGGATTGAACTTTTCTGAAATAACAAACTTTTCAAGATACCGTTATCAGGCTTCAAGTTCTGCGAAATTTACAAACAGTTCAGTCAAGTTGACTAATTTCGGCATACGGTAGAATTTAGATTGTTTTTTACGGTGGACTGCACCAAATCGGATTAACTGACGATTAGCTTAAACCGATTTCGCTCAGGCTTAAATTCCTTAAATCGGTTTAAGTCCGCTGCACCAGTGAAGGTTAGCGCAGTTGGCGCTTAACAAAACTGAGTGCTAAATTTTTTAGTCCGCGAGCTCAAAAATGAGCAATTTGAAGCTATTATCTGAGCTATTATTTAGCTATTATTTGAGTAATAGTACGACCAGTGTGTGAACAATGTGTGAAACTATGTAGACAATATAAGACAAAACAGTACAAGTCTTTTCACTACTCTACCACTAATACTTTAATTTTCAAATGAAGTTCGTACATTTACCAATTGCAAACTCAGGTACGTATGTATTTACAGCGGACTGCGGACAATAAAATTCAGACTATCATACATTGAACATAGCAGCAAGACAGACACATTTGGCGCACACAGTAATGTTCACTTACACACGCACAATCGCATGAGTCAAAATATGCACAAACGCAGACACAAATCCTTCCAGAATACACGTTAGCATTGTACAGACTCATTCTTAAGAAGCCTGGTGCGCCGTAGCACAGCAGGAACAAGCAACAGTTTGCTGCAAAAGAAAAATAGAATCAATTTTACAATAGTTAGTCATGTTTGACAAAAAACCTGTTGCGAGCTAATTTTTTATTCCAACTTAGAAAAAACTTTCACCAATCGGATAAATTATACTGAAAACATCTTGTAAGGAAGACTGTGGCCAAAATAAAAGTTTAAAAGGCATTGTGCCCAAAAAACAAAAAAGCCATCCAACTTTTCTCGAGCAAAAAGCTGGATTTGATTCATACCCGAATCAAACGGGTTAAACAGTCAAACTTGTCACTAAGTTTTCGTGCAGAACCTTTTTATAAAGTTCGCTTGGGGGACTTGTTGATTTTTATAGAAACATAACTCGAAAAATAGCAAACATATGCTACCAGAATACGTGTGCACACTAAAGATTAAAATATTTTTATGAAAAACTGTATGGAGCATTATAGTTGGATTTCTTTTCCTTCCGCCAGTTTTGCCAAGTCCGATTCTTCAGACTCAGTACAAATTCTTCGAGCGAACATACGCGACGCGGACAGTCATAATCTGGCCACATGGCTCGCTTTCTCTCGCTCTCTCGCTTCCCACTTGCTTTATTATTTATATAAACTTATTATATGAGGAAAATATGCTAAACACGACAATTTTTTGCAAAATATGTTAGTTAAGTACCCTTCATTCACATGCTGTGACAAGATGTCACTTGTAACAAAATGACACAACCTGACTGTAAACCCTTTGCTTGGTGATACCGTCATTTTTCAGTGAATACCGAAATGCCATTTTTGAGCCTGAAGCTTCATATGTTATCCCCATACATATGAAACGGGCTAAAACTATTGTATTAACTTAAACAGAAACTTTGTCAACTACACGCGTGAGCGTAATTTACATTTCTGGCAGTTCAGAATAAAGCTTCGGTTAAAACCCAAAGCAATTCCAAATAGGATTAGCTACTTTGCTTGAGCAAAGAGCTGGATTTGATTCCAACCTGAATCAAACGGGTTGAAACCGTGAAACTTGTGACGCAGTTTTTCTTCGAAAACGGTTTGTAGATTTTACTTGGAGACTGGTGGAGCAATTAGATTTGTACACATGTGAGATAAAGAGCTAGGATTGATTTATACCCGAATCATATGGGTTAAAATCAAAAATGCAAAACACACACGATAAACTAATAAACAGGCGCACTTCTCAAACACACTCATGTGCACTTACACACGCACAATCACAGCTATCAAAGTACACTCAAACGCGCACACAGAAAGAAGCCTGCTCAAGCATGCAAGTCATCCATAGGAATTATCAATTACACACACACACACACACACACGCATATGGTTAATTTTATCACACTGCCTTCCTTTTTGTACTAGGGCCATCATAAGAACCTGTTGCGGTGTGCCGCAACAGGAAAAACTTTCAACATCCACAAATCATCAGAACTGATGAGTCCAGTTAGACAAAATTTTGAATCACAGAATACTTCCCGCACACCAAAGTTGATCTTTACAATGAGTTAGGTACGAAGTTCATGCATTCTGCGGCTCATTTGCATATTACACTGCTTATTTTGCGTACCAGTTTCAACGGTGTGTACATAAACAAGTGTTGTGTATGGTTAAGCAGTCTGCATTTAATGTGGTAGTTCCAGAATCGCTGTTTTTTACGTGACATTATTTTCAGAGCTCTTTTTCTGATCAGTCAGTAAAGCAGGAATAAAGAGGGTACAATTTTGCGGAACAAGACCCAAAACTGACTACTATCATGTTTTGATCACTGATAAAATTTTTATTTTAGACTAACTACTTGATTGCAGTTCAATAGGCCAACTGGGAGTTAGTATTCACATTGGAACTTTACACCAAATAGAAAATGCTCTGGGTGTTTTTTGGTGTAGTTTGATAAAATCTTCTTACGCATAGTGTATAGATCTGTCTGAAAAAGAGGTAACTGCGATTATGGAACCATCTTGATTGCTACATATGTCTGCCCTCACGGTTAACCACATCTTTCCTTACCTATGTCACACTATTAGCCATATAAGGAGTTTATATAGGAGATATATACAGCCATGGAATAAGGAGTTACCATTATGGCAAACGTTTAGGCAATTATATTAAAAAATCTGGCCTAAAACAAGTTCAATGGTTTGGTTTGGGTTCGCAATCCATCAGTCGTTGTTTTTTCTTCGTTTGTTGGGGATTCTTACTGAAAGAAAAACAGCATCATCATCAGAATGACTCAGGGGGGATTCGAACGACCCATCTCTGGATCAGAAGACCAGCGCCCTACCGTTGAGCTACTGGGCCGATGATGAGCTGTCGTAATCCTTTTAAGTACTCTAGGGGGCCTATCTTACTTCACGCTATTGTATGTATATTTCCTTTGCTTAAGCTATTGCGGAATTATGTACACGGAAGTTATGCGTGTATATAATCAGGCGGCTGAGAAAGGAAAATTGCATTTTTGATCATGTTATTTAACTGCAACTGTTTAACTGGTTAATAAAAAACCTCGTTTCATTCTCAAAAAGGAGTAAAAATACGTTTGCTGCTTATTTCGGTTACATTTGGAACTGTTTTGATCCATGTAAAATGATGCTTTGATCTTAAAAAAGTCAAAAATGAGCACCAAATAACGTGTCGGGTTACAAAGGCCGTTTAGACAGTCTAGACAGATAATGATTTTGTCAAAAAAACAAAATAACTTATAGCATATCATTATAGTAAAACTCACTGGCTGCTTTTACATTACCCACCTGCCCATTAGCCATTTTTATTGCATGGATTTCTACTTTTTAACTTTCTAATAAAATGTCGTGCAGGAAGAAATACCATTTGGTACCTAAGACTTCTTCTCTGAAATTTGCTCAAAAATCCGCATTTTTTTGATTGTTCGTTTTACCTACTGGGTCTATTTAGATTAGTTCAGTTTCAATGGTTTATAAATATTCAGTTTCTTCAAGTTTGATGCCTTTTATAAACTTTTCGAGGATATAGATGCAGAAATTGGATTAAATTATTCTGACTTTCGTAGAAAAACGCAGTTAGAAGCTCCAAATGTTGTGAACCTGTGAGTTTATTGAAAGGGACTACAGTACAACTCTTACCGTAACCCTGCTTTTGTACATGCTCAAAGTCTAGCCTGTGACGGGGGGAAGAGTAGAGCCTAGACATTGCTTTCGCTTGTCAAAAGTGTAAGCTGCTTATGAATGGTGCAAACTGCGTATCTACGCTATTCTAGACTCGTATTTACGCCATTGTAGACTGCGTACCTACCCTATTGTAGACTGTGTATCTACGCTATTGTAGACTGCGTGGTACTGCGTATGTATTTTATTGTAGACTGCGTATTTAGTAACGCTATTGCAGACTGCGTATCTACGCTATTGTAGACTGCGTATCTACGCTATTGTAGACTGCGTATCTACGCTATTGTAGACTGCGTATCTACGCTATTGTAGACTGCGTATCTACGCTATTGTAGACTGCGTATTTACGTTATTTTAGACAATGCATCTATAGTTGAATGACCAGTTCGCGTTAAGGAAGTGATCCGAAAAGGTTGATAGTAAATTGTTATGTTACAGCATGGTTGGAAATATACCTTTGCGATGAGACACTTGAGACATTCTAGCACTGCTTAACCAAACTGAATACTAACTATTCTACAATTTCTAGTAGGTATCTCAAAGGATAGCTAATTGCATACGCAGTCCCGACACCACGTAAGACAGACTTGTCGAAGTCAGGGAATAAAACACAACGCACGACCATGGTAATACCACCTACCAGATTACGGTAGATTACTATAGCTGGTGGTACTGTTAGGGTGTGTGTAAAACGTGATTGGTTTGAATTCAGGGGTAACGTTGTTCGAATTTTTGAGCTGACCACTTCACACTTCAGCAAAAGTACAGTCTGATTTGATTTTTCGTCAGACTTATCGTATGCTGCCGTAATTCTGTGTATGTAATGTCACAGCAGTTTCTGTAGCGTAGGTATTGTAATAATTGGAGATTACAATGGCTATCTTGGTGCTAGACAAAGTCAGTGTTATGAAGGTTGAAGGTTTATTCAAGAAAACAGAAAAACAGTGTAAATTACCAACATAAAATCCATAAAGGACAGACTATGTTAACATTATACGGCATCACGTATTGTCGTTGCAGAATACTCAGTTTCCTCTGACATCTGACTTGGGGTATTATGTGTGTACGCTGTCTCGACCCTTGGGGTATTATGTGTGTACGCTGTCTCGACCCTTGGGGTATTATGTGTGTACGCTGTCTCGACCCTGTGTCTACCAAACTAGACAAAGCTTCACCGAAATAATATTATGTACCACCAGGACCCGATTGCACAAACCTACAATGGTTACAATTGTAACAATTGTACGTGGTATTCGGTTGCGCAAAATTGTTACAATTGTAACAATTGTAATCATTTTCATGCATATTTCATATGCCAAGCTGTTCACAATTGTGAATTTCACAATTGTTACAATTGTAACAATTGTGAAATTTCACAATTGTTACAACTGTAACAATTGTGAAAATTTTTGAAATTTCGCTTCATTTCCAAAAAATGATCTTAATCGGGTTGCGCAGAAACATTTGTAAATCCAGATTTGTAACAATTGTGAAGGATTTCTCACAAGTGTTTTTTTTCAGTCAGTAATTTGTAATGACAATATTCTTCGGTATTACTTTACTATTTTAATTTTATATTTATATAAAAATATTTCTAAGGTTATTGTTAACAATTTGAGCTATTTTTACGTTTTTTAGCAAGCTATATCACGAGCAATTCAACTTTAACTTCTGCCACTCAGTCTTCACAATCACTTGTAACATTTCACAATTGTAACAATAGTAGCTCCGATCATGAACATTTCATACACCAAGATACTTACAATTGTTACAATTGTAACAATTGTAGCTGCGCAACCCAAAATTTTCACAAACAATTGTAACAATTGTAATTCCAAAATATTTCATAATTGGATTTTTATATGCACATTTTATAGTCCGATCTTACAATTGTTACAATTGTAACAATTGTAACAATTGTGAAGCTTGTGAAATTTTACAATTGTTACAATTGTAGAATTTGTAATGTTGAGGCCCAGCAGGGGTCTGTTGCTCAAATTTACAAGTCTCACAATTGTAACAATCGTACGTGCAAAATCGGGTGATTCATTAGACATTACAAACTCATCATGTAAATTCATTACGAATCACCTGTCTTGCACTTACAATCGTTACAATGTAGGACTTGTAGGGTGGATTTCACAAAGGTGGTTTTACTAAACCATGGATTACGTACGTTTTCATATGATTTGCACATATTTCTTTTACAAAATGTAGCCTGATTCGTTACTAATTTCGTAGATTTTCTTAAACCATCGTTTTAGCTCAACTGAAATTTTAGCAAAATAGAGACCTGCTGTGCTGCAGGTTTCAAATTTCAACTGGGCTAAAACCATGGTTCAAGAAAATCTGCGAAATTCCTAACAGATCAGGCTATATTTCGTAATGAAAATATGTGCAAATCATATGAAAACGTACGTAAAACCATGATTTAGTAAAACCACCTTTGAAGTAAAGTTCAGCATCCACCCGTAAAGTTCAGCAACCGGCCCCAAAGTTTTATATTTAAAACAGTGTTGACAGATTCATATAGTATATCAAATAAGTGACAAATTTCATGTGTATTTCAATAATAACGGGTCAGTATCAGAGATTATTATTATTAAATTTTATTTAAAGTCGTTGGAGCATGAGGACAAATTCGTCATAGCAACTACGACTAA
>JASANF010010355.1:0-12500 GCA_030248245.1 Trissonchulus sp. WLG1_4 | reverse complement strand
GTTGCTCAGGCTGTCCGTCTGAACCTCTCCCTTTTAGTCAAACCTTGCAAAGTTGTCAAGAAGCGTATATACCCCCAAAAAAATAGACAAATTTGGAAAAGATTGCACTTTGTAGAAGATACAATGCCGTAAATGTCTCTAGCTTTCGGGGATTATATATACCGCCCCCCCCCCGACCGCTGTAATATAAGCAGTCCCGTAGCCAGGAAAAAACTTTGGAGAGGGGAATGACTTTTCGATTTTTTGTAATGGGTAAAACTGAACTTTATTGCGATTTTAACACAAAATTTTGCGAAATAACTTCACATGCAAACATTGCACTGAATTTGACCGGCCGAAAACACCGGAGCTAAAAGTCAAGTTAAAATCACTAAGTCACGTAGTTACAAGCCAATAGGCGTCTGGGGGCTGCGACCCCTAGTAAAAAAGTGTGAAAAACTTTTGATTTTTACGCCGAGTTTATTCAATTGGAGACTTAAAAATACATAATGCTAGAGAGGGGTACTCACCTCCATTACAACTGGCAGTAAAATAAGTACTGTAACCGACTAACCGCTTCGTTAACCTTATGATTTTTTCTTAAAATTTGAACTTTTTGTTAAAGTTTGAACAATGAAAATTCTCCGGCTCCGGCACTTTTTTTGCCGGAGCCGGAGCCGGAGGCTCAAATCCGGCCGGAGCCGGAGCCGGAGCCTCCGGTCGATCGCTACCCCAGACCCCCGCTACAGTGTTTTTATTTAATTTAAATGACCAAATATGCTTTCTATTACGTAATGTATAGTGGCGCAGAGAAAAAAACCCTAATGAAGGGAAAAAACCCTATCACTTTTTTCGGTTGTGCTATTAGCAGTGAGTATAAACGCAATTTCATCGTGTTCTACAACTCTTATGCTGCAGTATGGACTAAAAAACCGTTTCTCCGACCCCTATGACTCACATTAATTCTTCAAAAATATTTGATTATTAATTAATAATTATTAAAATAATGCATAATATATTGTGTAAGTTTCTCTACTTTTTATGCGTGGGTCTTTTTGTTTCATGGCTTGGAAAAAAGAAGTATTGTATGCTTCACGAACCCTTTCTGTGCTTAAAAATGTGCTTAGGGCCTTTTCACAAATTATATCAACTGCATTAGATTAACTAGATTATCTTCAGTAACTACGCATTAGTCTGACAAAAGTTTATGGAACTTCGCTGAACAGCTAAACCAAGTCATCTCCATTTGCTTGTTACGAAAAGTTATAAAATGTTATGAATTTATATTAATCCTTTGCTAAGTTATGAAGTTAATCTAGTTAATCTAATCCAGTTAATACAATTTGTGAAAAGAAAAAACTCACAAATTAACAACTCAATTTCGCCGTAGTGCCATTGTGGCTAAATACAGTCAATAAACCACACTCCGTTTATTGGTCATTTAAACTGTAAACAGACAATAACAAACACTTGGAGCATTTAAAATGCCCTAACACGCGACTGTTAAGGCAACACTTCCTACCACAAAATGTGACAACTTTGACTGACTGATTGTATCAACAACAGTGAAGTAAAATATGTGCTTTGCTTCAATGATGGCAAACGCCATAGATTTGTTGAACTCAAGACAAGACTTATTGTAAACCTAAATTCAACTAACCTATATATCTACACAACTTAAACAGTTTAAGCAAGTCACCTTACCTATTTTGCAGTTCTGAAGCATTGCTTTGTCATTGAAGTATTTAACTGTGCTTTCTTTGCATTCTTATGAACCCAGCAGGATATTTGTTACATCAAACAAATCACTCATTGTGCTCAGAAAATTACTATTTTTTAAAATTTTATTTCAATTTTTATTAGGTTCGATCAAGTATTTTTTGATTGATTACAAAGACTTTAGAAACGTAACACCCACCTTAAATCTTTTACAGTAAGATATCACAATAACTATGATTTATTAGACAGTAAATATTTGCATTTTAATTAATTTTATCGTTGAACAAATTCATGAATATTCGCAAACTGTTGAAATTTTTATCCTTATTTGAGTCTTTGAACAATCTGAAACAAAAGTTTCATGTAATAACTTGACTTTAACTTTGACAAAACTTTACATGATTGAGTTTGGAGTTTGCACTATTTGAGTTCATTGTAGTTAATAGTTTAATAATAATAATAAGCGCTATAATTAAACTCGTTAAATCAGTTAAAGTAAAATTAAACTTATCAGCTAAGTTATATTCCTTGAGGATACTTTTATTTTCCTGTCTTCAAAACATTCTTTCCTTTCTTCTGTTCAACCAAGATGCAATTGCTCGCAAAATCTCAGAAGGTGGCAATACTAATTTTGCAAAAAAAAAAGCTGTGGCGCTAAATATTTCATAATTTTTTACGGTTGAATGGTTATACGACTTTAAGTATTAATCGACTTTACGTAAAAAGTTTTCGTCATTAAAGCTGCTTTACATTTACACTCACATCGTGCTGCTAGTGTCCATTTGCGCATTACGTCACTAATAATGTGATAAAGTAAGTGCTTTTTATCACTAAGTACTTTTTATTGTGCCAAAAAAGCTTTGTATCTTTATTAGGTAATTGTAACAACCATCAATTATAAAATATTGTCAAAATTATATTTTTGCAACAAGTTTGTGGTAACTGGTAATGCTGACTACATGCCTAACATAATTCACACACTCCGTGAAAAATAATCGTCGATATCGCAGATCAAGCTTGTTCGGCCTCAAAAGCTGAACTCGGCAAGGAGTTGTCTGAGCAAGTCGCGACAGCATTGGGCGGTGGAAGCGCTAACGTCAACGTACTTGCCTCCATGGATCCTTGCCAATTGGTTGATGCAATGGCTTAGTACGCTGTTTTAACTGTGGGTTGTTTCTACCTAGATTCTTCTTTTTTACGATAAGTTGAGACGATTATTTTTCACGGAGTGTTGTGAATTATGTTAGGCATGTAGTCAGCATTACCAGTTACCACAAACTATTTGCAAAAATATAATTTTGACAATATTTTATAATTGATGGTTGTTACAAATACCTAATAAAGATACAAAGCTTTTTGGCACAATAAAAAGTACTTAGTGATAAAAAACACTTACTTTATCACATTATTAGTGACGTAATGCGCAAATGGACACTAGCAGCACGATGTGAGTGTAAATGTAAAGCAGCTTTAATGACGAAAACTTTTTACGTAAAGTCGATTAATACTTAAAGTCGTATAACCATTCAACCGGTAAAAAATTATGAAATATTTAGCGCCACAGCTTTTTTTTTGCAAAATTAGTATTGCCACCTTCTGAGATTTTGCGAGCAATTGCATCTTGGTTGAACAGAAGAAAGGAAAGAATGTTTTGAAGACAGGAAAATAAAAGTATCCTCAAGGAATATAACTTAGCTGATAAGTTTAATTTTACTTTAACTGATTTAACGAGTTTAATTATAGCGCTTATTATTATTATTAAACTATTAACTACAATGAACTCAAATAGTGCAAACTCCAAACTCAATCATGTAAAGTTTTGTCAAAGTTAAAGTCAAGTTATTACATGAAACTTTTGTTTCAGATTGTTCAAAGACTCAAATAAGGATAAAAATTTCAACAGTTTGCGAATATTTCATGAATTTGTTCAACGATAAAATTAATTAAAATGCAAATATTTACTGTCTAATAAATCATAGTTATTGTGATATCTTACTGTAAAAGATTTAAGGTGGGTGTTACGTTTCTAAAGTCTTTGTAATCAATCAAAAAATACTTGATCGAACCTAATAAAATTGAAATAAAATTTTAAAAAATAGTAATTTTCTGAGCACAATGAGTGATTTGTTTGATGTAACAAATATCCTGCTGGGTTCATAAGAATGCAAAGAAAGCACAGTTAAATACTTCAATGACAAAGCAATGCTTCAGAACTGCAAAATAGGTAAGGTGACTTGCTTAAACTGTTTAAGTTGTGTAGATATATAGTTTAGTTGAATTTAGGTTTACAATAAGTCTTGTCTTGAGTTCAACAAATCTATGGCGTTTGCCATCATTGAAGCAAAGCACATATTTTACTTCACTGTTGTTGATACAATCAGTCAGTCAAAGTTGTCACATTTTGTGGTAGGAAGTGTTGCCTTAACAGTCGCGTGTTAGGGCATTTTAAATGCTCCAAGTGTTTGTTATTGTCTGTTTACAGTTTAAATGACCAATAATCGGAGTGTGGTTTATTGACTGTATTTAGCCACAATGGCACTACGGCGAAATTGAGTTGTTAATTTTGAGTTTTTTCTTTTCACAAATTGTATTAACTGGATTAGATTAACTAGATTAACTTCATAACTTAGCAAAGGATTAATATAAATTCATAACATTTTATAACTTTTCGTAACAAGCAAATGGAGATGACTTGGTTTAGCTGTTCAGCGAAGTTCCATAAACTTTTGTCAGACTAATGCGTAGTTACTGAAGATAATCTAGTTAATCTAATGCAGTTGATATAATTTGTGAAAAGGCCCTAAGCACATTTTTAAGCACAGAAAGGGTTCAGTAGCATACAATACTTCTTTTTTCCAAGCCATTTCATTGAATCCAAAACAAAAAACTGGTATTAGTAGACGTAAGTATGCATATTTCAGATTACTTAGGACTTGTAACAGATGTTCGATAAACGCATATTACTTAAATAGCCAGGCGACTAGATCTTTTTTAGTTTGGTTGAGTGGAATTTTTATTCCAGACGAAATCATGGGTGTTTTACGGTAAGCGACGTGGGCGGTATTTTTTCATCCTTTTGATCACTTGTGCTTGAATAAAACTATTTGTAGTTTTTATTGTAAAGTAAGTTTCAAATGAAAAACACTGACGTTTCAAAAAATGAAAATTTGGGCGTCGGCTGACGCATCGAGTAATATCGGCGGATTTCCAACTTTTCAAGTTTCTTCGATTGCATAAGCATACTTTTTGACGTTCAGAATAGAAGTTCTCAAGTTATTTTTTGGTTGTAAGTTTACAACTGTTTTTTGCAGATTTCTATGCGTACTTTTGATATTAGCAGAAGGAAAAGCTTTGCGTTTGAAAGCAGTTAAAACTGTAACTCATGCTCTCAGTGCAAAAGGAAAAGCCAATCACGGGGCAATTTTGAAAACCGTGGAAGCAGATATTATGCGTCTAGAAGCCGCTGACAAAGTCAAAGTTTGCCATGAATTGCAGAAAATCGACTGTAGCTCCAATCATGCCGACTTTACCGCAGACATTCAACAAAGTCTAGAAATACACGGACTTAAGCTAAAGACAAAGTTTAAGGCTAAAACGTTGTCAAAGATTAATGTCTGTCTATTGGTCAAAGCTGTGGAACTTACTTGTAAGTCTCGAAACATTTGTTTTACGATGACTTAATGTGAAATAGCTTTACTTAACTAACACTATTTAAAAATTGTGTATGAAAAGTATAGTAAAAACCATAAACTTTGAGCTTATTTTAAAATAAAACTACTATTACTACCATACATGTATGAGGGGGGGATGGTGGGACCCCCCCCAATAATCGGACCCGGGGGGGAGGGTCCCAAAATTTGGGCAAAATTTAGATAAAATGGCACTTTTTGGCGAAATTTTTAGAAAATTTTGCAAAATTTAGAGTATTTTTGGTTGATCTGGGGGGGAGGGTCCCCAAAATTTGGCCGGAGAGGCCCCCCCAAAATTTTGACCCCGTTACATGTATGATTACTACTAATTTTTATCTTAAATTCAAGTAAAACGATCAATTTTAGAAGGTATAAACATCGTTTTAGAAGGCATAAACAAACAAGCAACGTTCAGAAAATGGTCAGTACTTGATTAAGCCGAGCAGTTACAATAGTAGTAACTGTACTTTTGTTTTGTCTTTATAGTGAATTGAATTTCAAAGTATACTCTTATTCTGCGGTTCATGACTTTTATGATCATTATTTTTATTCCGTATGTAAGTACTTTTTAGGCACATCTGTGCAGACAACGCTCCAAACACTGTTGGTAAACACAGTCGCTAAAGAATCAAGTAACGTTCAACTTGAAATCAAATCGATGCTGAAAGCAGCAATTTACGCTGGGAAACAAGAAATCGGTTCAGAAGCTGCGTCGAAAATAGTGTCAACACTGAAAGCGAAGTTTGAACTGGATGCAGACGTTGTGGCTTCTTTTAATGCTAAAACAGTTTTGGAGATGCTGAACCGTGAAGGTGATTGAAATATACTTTTTTGATTTTATAGAACCCATTATTTTTAATAAGAAAACCATTGTCAAAAGTTTTTACGCTTAACTATGTTTTAGGAAACTGCGCATATGAGTTCAAGAAGTGGTTTAGTGCAGCTATAATTGTTTGTATGGCTTATACATAAATATGAGTTAAGAAAATTATATGTATTGTAAACGTCTACTAACTGGATTCTTGACTCACAAAAAATTAGCTGTACAGCTAATTGTGCGCGTCTTAATAGCGTCGAAAGCTTTGATGACAGCGTTGTTAAACATTAACTTATGAACGCAACTTTGAGTCATGTTTTGCCATGTTTACTATAGAAAACTTCACCTGATATTTTTGTAACGTTGGTCTGAGATCAGTCTTTCAAAACAAGACCTTGTCTTGCTAAGCCTGACTTAAAACACCTTTCGGGAATACCACCTTAAACGGTTATTCAAAAAATATGTCGCATCAAGTGAGATAAATTAGTAAAGAACAAAAAATTTTTTCTCAACTACTTAGAACAAATAAAAACTTAGGTACCCTAAAAAGAACATTAACGGTTGACTTTCAATATACAGCATACTTTGAGGCAAAAATACTTATACTTAATGCAAAAGACCGCTTGCGATTAGAAGCTGTAAACGCTAAGCTATGGCCTTGCGAAAAACACCTAAAAACGCAATCATCCTCGTAAACTATTCAATAAATAGCTACCCTCACCAAAAAGTATGTTCTTGGTTGAAGTACCAAACGCTCTGGTTGTAATAGTCATGAGTAACTTCTAGTTCTTGAGTTATTTGATAACTGGAATTAATTCCGTGGGTTAACGTATACCAATGGAGTATTTTATTGGCAAGAATCAATTTTCATGCTAGACGCCGTTTTAACCTCAACTGATACATAGCTATTCATATAACACTAGATATATGTGAAGTAAATTACTTTGTATATTCATAGCTAGAATTTTACATTTTGATACATTAGGAATATTGCAGCCATCTATTGGTCGGCGTGCATCAAATGTGATATTTATATCTATATTTTTAAGAAATTAATTTGAATCCTTTATTTTTATAAGTTGACGTAATATCATCTTTCCCAGCTCTATGTATACAACTACCTATTTTGCACAATCAAGGTCATTATGAAATACAGCAGAAACAAGCCCAGTCTGCGGCAAAACCTTCAGTAAGCTTCAAGCCTAAATCTTAAAGTAAACTGACCCGAGGTCAGCTAAAACCTGTTGTGCAGCGCTAAAATGATTGTTAACTTACTTTTTGTTCGAGAAATCACTAATTTTCATCACCTTCAAAAGAATACGTCTGACATCAAATGCAACGGTACCATTTGATAACACTGGGTCAAAACATAACTGTGAATTTGCATATATCAGTTGCAAACACACATTCCGTTCTGTAAAGTCAATTATCTCTGTTGATGTCTGCGTTCTACAAAATTGAGTATCATTTGCTGTTTCGCATAGTACTTCGTTGTCGTTCTTGCTGCAGAGTTTTTGTGACACATACAAATTCTGTATAGAGAACGAGCTAAACAAACGAACAGACACCACTTGTGACTGTTCACTGCAACTTTCTAAGCTTGAGAAATATGTGACACACGCACTGTCACAGTACAGCTGCAGTTACACAAACACACTGAGAAGTAATGCCACACAGACCAAGCGTTAATCTGGAAAATCAAAACTAAAGACCTGTTGTGCTGTGGCACAACATGAAAAACAGTTTAACAGAAAAATGTTTTGAACAATAAGTACGGCATACCATTTGTGCAAGTACACATTGATCAGTTAAGATATTTCCGCGATATCAGATGTCATTATCATTACCAATAGTGAAACAAGTAGTTTTGCTGTTGTACAAACAGGTGTCAAAACTGATGTTGGAATCTCTGGAGGTGGAAAACTTAACGGCAAGGACACCAGCGACTTGCAAAGTGCTACCGGTGGCGATACTGGATTGGGCGTTGGTGGCTCACAAGATAGCAGTGCTGCTCAGTCACTCAAAGTGGCCAGTGGTGGTAGTTTGGGAGCCTATAATGGCAACCTTGGTGCAAATGAAGCCTATAGAACTGCTGGCGAGTTTGGAAATCAAGCTTATGGCGCTGGAAATTTAGGCATGGGTGACTCGCACAGTGGCACTGGTGGCGGTGCTGGTGGTGGTGGTGGGGTCGGCGGCGGCGGCGGTGGTGGATTGGGCGCTAGTGGTTCTAAACATGCCAGTGCTTCTCAGTCACTCGAAGGTGCCAATGGTGGTAGTCTGGGAGCTAATAATGGCGACTTTGGTGCCAATGGAGGGAATGAAGTTGGTGGCGAGTTTGAAAATCAAGCCTCTGGCGCTGGAAGTTTAGGCATGGGTGACTTGTACAGCGGGGCTGATGGCGGTGCTGCTGGTGGTGGTGGATTGGGCGCTAGTGGTTCTAAACAAGCCAGTGCTTCTCAGTCACTCGAAGGCGCCAATGGTGGTAGTCTGGGAGCTAATAATGGCGACTTTGGTGCCAATGGAGGGAATGAAGTTGGTGGCGAGTTTGAAAATCAAGCCTCTGGCGCTGGAAGTTTAGGCATGGGTGACTTGTACAGCGGGGCTGATGGCGGTGCTGCTGGTGGTGGTGGATTGGGCGCTAGTGGTTCTAAACAAGCCAGTGCTTCTCAGTCACTCGAAGGCGCCAATGGTGGTAGTCTGGGAGCTAATAATGGCGACTTTGGTGCCAATGGAGGGAATGAAGTTGGTGGCGAGTTTGAAAATCAAGCCTCTGGCGCTGGAAGTTTAGGCATGGGTGACTTGCACACAGGGGCTGGTGGCGGTGCTGGTGGTGGTGGTGGGGTCGGCGGCGGCGGCGGTGGTGGATTGGGCGCTAGTGGTTCTAAACAAGCCAGTGCTTCTCAGTCACTCGAAGGCGCCAATGGTGGTAGTCTGGGAGCTAATAATGGCGACTTTGGTGCCAATGGAGGGAATGAAGTTGGTGGCGAGTTTGAAAATCAAGCCTCTGGCGCTGGAAGTTTAGGCATGGGTGACTTGCACACAGGGGCTGGTGGCGGTGCTGGTGGTGGTGGTGGGGTCGGCGGCGGCGGCGGTGGTGGATTGGGCGCTAGTGGTTCTAAACAAGCCAGTGCTTCTCAGTCACTCGAAGGCGCCAATGGTGGTAGTCTGGGAGCTAATAATGGCGACTTTGGTGCCAATGGAGGGAATGAAGTTGGTGGCGAGTTTGAAAATCAAGCCTCTGGCGCTGGAAGTTTAGGCATGGGTGACTTGTACAGCGGGGCTGATGGCGGTGCTGGTGGTGGTGGTGGGGTCGGCGGCGGCAGCAGCGCTGGGTATGGCGCTAGTGGTTCTAAGCAAGCCAGCGCTTCTCAGTCACTCGAAGGCGCCAATGGTGGTAGTCTGGGAGCTAATAATGGCGACTTTGGTGCCAATGGAGGGAATGAAGTTGGTGGCGAGTTTGAAAATCAAGCCTCTGGCGCTGGAAGTTTAGGCATGGGTGACTTGCACACAGGGCCTGGTGGCGGTGCTGGTGGCGGTGGTGGGGTCGGCGGCGGCGGCGGTGGTGGATTGGGCGCTAGTGGTTCTAAACAAGCCAGTGCTTCTCAGTCACTCGAAGGCGCCAATGGTGGTAGTCTGGGAGCTAATAATGGCGACTTTGGTGCCAATGGAAGGAATGAAGTTGATGGCGAGTATGAAAACCAAGCCTTTGGCAGTCAAGAGTATACAAGTGAAGACTACACGGAGTTGGGCAGTGGTTTTAAAAGCGGTGTGGTACCTGGCCATAGCAGTTCTGAAGAAGCTAGTAAACTGAAAGGTAAGTTTTGTAAAAAATTTATTATTTTGACTGCGGCTTGCACAGCTTTAGAACTAAAATACATATCTAGATTAATTGTATACTCGCAGATAAACTTATAAGCGCCCTGTTGAAGTTCACATTTTTAGGGCACTGGTATGTTGGCTGCCTAGGTTTGAAACAAATTTGAAACAAAGGTCAGTCATTTGTCGAAAAAAGAGTTTTCAAGTAAATATATGCTTAAACGAGACGGAATAATTTTTCTGTCAGTCGTCCGGCTATGATTGGACCCACAATTTCAACTCTAACACTATCCCATATCCTTTAATCCTAATACTTGTATAAAAAATCAAGACAATATATTTGTTTTAGAAAAGAAGCATAAGAAAAATATAGACTCTACAGATTGGCCTTTCTACAAAAGTCCTGAAACTATTTTTAAAGGAATTAGCCAAGAAATTTATCATGAAGCTAAAAATGGTTGTGACGACCAAAACCGGTGGCTTGGACGCGACTCAAAGTTTATCAAACTGCTGCGACTTTATAGTTTGAGAATAACTTACAAGAAACCACACACTGACCCCGAAAACCCTAACAATGAGCTTCGCATTAAAGCATGTGCTTTGAAAACGATATTGGACCAGTGGGTAAGACAAATGTTTGACAGTAAATTTAGTGCTAAAATTTTGTTAATGTTGCTAATACTGTTACACTGATTGCGGTTTAGACACTCAACGTACAGTTTCAAAACTAATTTCACGTTTGCGTTTCTTGTTTACGTTAACGTTTAGTGTTTAAGTTTACCTTTCTAATGACACACTATTCAAAATTGCTGCACATGGCTATTAAATAAAAATGAAATTAAAAACTCGCATTTTACTTCATCGTAAAATCCAAGAAAGAACATATATTCTAATTATAAGGTTTCATGTTCATAGTTATTGAAAAAATTACAGATGGAACATAATTGCAAATCATATATGATTCATTTTAATAATTTTTTAGATGGAAGACGAAACCTGTTGGTTGTATTAAAACCAACAGTTCTGAACTATGAAGCCTTATGCAACCAACGTTTGATTGTGATGCAGTAATATAACGCAACTATACGATGCGTTTATATGGTATTATGTATTTCGTTTCACTTGTAATTTATTTGAAAAATAAAAATGAGTAAACCTAAAATTGTATCAAATGTTTTTACGCGGCAGCCTCTGCCAGTATGTGTGCCTGTGTGTATACATACAGTGTGTGTACATTGATCTCTAGAATCCTACAGCCACTAGCCTCACTATGGATTACGTATACACGCACACACTGACAAGTATATAGGGGTTAATTTGCATACAATATTCACTGTATGCAAATTAGATGTAACAGTTTTAATGGGCGCACATGTACTGTGCATCTCACTGCTAGGTCCAGTTGACAATACTAACGAGCTCACTGACTTGAGGGGTTGGTTTTTCTCAGGCACACAGTATATACATGTAAGTTTTGTTATACTTTTTTATGTTTTTGGGAGCTGACCATTTGGTCAGCATTTAGTTTATTAGCACTGATGACACAGGCTGTCCCCACGCCGGGTCGACACGGTGACCAGCCTGTAGGGTAGGGACGCGTGGGGCCACGAGCACCCTACCCTCGTCATCAGTACTATAGATATACACTATAGGTATACTTCTAGCAGACGACCGATTCGGTCAATTTATCAGGCAATCCGTTTGGATTCTATCAGTCGATCCTTTTTGTGGATCATTATTACAGTCTATGTAATACAATAATGAACAATCCCTTAGTATTTTATACCTACAATCAGCACGTACGGCAAGTTGAGCGGTCTCTTTTAATAAACTTTTACTAGCCTTAACCTTTAACCACTTAATGATCTCTCCTCCGTGCTGCTTGATTGTTAGCGCTTCTGCGCCACCTGTATAACTATTATAGCTATACTAAATGAATTGGTTTAAAAATGAATTTTAATTTCAATCGTTCTGTCATCTATTACTGCAAGTTGAAATTATGTCCAATTGTTAAATTATAAATTAAATTATTGATGTTATACTGCGGCCCCCGGTCTTATATCATCCGCGTGAGCTGGCGGGCTACTCTCAGAGACGTGACCGGTGCCTAACTGTGCCGGAAGGCGCGCAGTAATAACAACCTGACGCGGAGAGCGTCGCGCTACAAGTCTAGAACTCGCTCAATGACAGGTTCGGGAGCACTCCAAGGAATAGCTCTACGGGCCCTAATTTAGACAACACAAAAACCAAAGTTAGACCTTCAAACTCAGACACTTAAAACACAAGCGTTTATTGACGAGCCGTACGCACTAATTTACACCAGGGAACCGATTGCACAATACATGTGAAACGCTGCAAATAATACCACAAATCACTGAAATATCAGAGCTACAGCTCAGGGTAACCGCACGCTAACTTCAGGCCTCAATTGTACGGCCACCTCTACTTTTGCCCCCCGTTTGTAAAAGCACAACTTTCTC
>JASANF010010354.1:0-28848 GCA_030248245.1 Trissonchulus sp. WLG1_4 | reverse complement strand
CGCAATTGCCCCGTTAAGTGCAACACATGATTTGTTAAACATGGTTTTTGAAAACTTTGGTGCCGCGTTTTATATTCGCAGAATATCCTCAGCACAACATGCATGTCAAAACTAAATCTACCAAAAAAATTTGACTTTACTCGCAAAATGTGCTTGTTATACTTGAACATTTATGACACTTGGCCACATGACATTTAAGTTTGGATAATTAATTCTGTTTAATTTATATGTACTTTGACTGCAAACTTAGCATGTTGTTCATCTATCACTGTCAGAGTGTCAGAAAGGCAAATTTAAGGCAGCCTAAAATGATTTTTGGAGTTTCTTTGTCTATCACATTTTGGCTTGGTATTGATTTGTTTTTAAACCACCATGCAGCTGCCGCAAATGCTCAAACGATTTAGCTGGGCAATTTTCTTAAAACTCGTGAATGTATTTTTTTGGCAGTCATGGCAGACCGATTGATTTTTGCTTTAGAATTGCATCTGCATTACGATCCTGTTATTGGTCCAGGAATGGAAGAAGCACTCAAAATCGTTGATCAGTTTGATCTAGCAGTACAAACAGAAGAGCCTGTGCCTTTCCGGCTGGTCACTGACGTTAACCAGCCAATTTAAACGATATGACAAAAGACTAGTTGTCTTATTTGCAAATCAAAATCAACATAGGATGGCTGGAAAACGAATTGATTCAAAATACTTGGCTAAGTATATGCGCCATGTTACTTTGCCCGACAGGAAGTCCACGCTTTTATTATTCCAGTGAATACTTAAAACGGCAACAGATAACTAGCTTCTTCAGTCGAACAACTGCAGCTGCACTAACGAAGCGACTGAGGCTCAGGTGAGTCAAAAGGACTACGACGCAATCGAAAATGTGTCAAATGATGACTACTATGAAGACGAGTACTTAGAAGATAAGGAAACCGTACTGAAAACAACTCAGTTATACAAGGTGATAATGGAAAAATTTTAACTATGACCCAGTATCGGCAGCAACTTAATATTTTCAGCATATAATGACCGCTAATAGGTCTAAACACTCCCAACATGAATAAGTTCCCATGCTGGGATATTTTGAGTTATGAGACATAGAGTTAATTTTTGGCCAATATGATACTGTCAACATTTTGACAGTAATTGTACTGATTTAACTTGACAAATAAGAATTTGTATTAGATTATATTTGGCGTACTTAACAAACCATATTATGTGCTTATATGTGCAAAGCATGAGAGCAATTCATTGAAGTTAGCGAAAAGGAGATAGGTGGCTGCTACCTGCTTCGACTCGAGCATGTTACAATAGGTGAAAGGGGGTCAACTATTAGGGTCATTTTTCTCGGGCGTAGAGTGGAGTTTACCCGGAATTTTTCATGAACAATGATTTTGATTCAATATGACCAACATTTGGGAAAATCAGCAAAATCGAAGAAACTTTCTGTTTTTTTGGCCACAAAGGGCCTATTCTGGTCGAATTTCTCAGAAAGTGACGCATATGTTTTTTATGGAGCCTGAGGTTTGGAGATTTCGTTTTGTTAACAATGTTTTTGGTTTTCGAGTTAGGGGAGTGTATACGTTATGGCCACTTTATTTATGGTTATTGTTAGTTTGTGTCTAACACAGATGGTTTTATTGGGTATACTTTAACTAATGGAAGTGTTTTGGCTAACTAGTGGTTGCACTTGGAAGTTTTTGATAAATTTCCGCATGTTTATTAGCCAATTCAGCAGATCAGTACAGTTTACCGGAGCGCTAAGGTTAGTTCTAGTTAGTATCTTTTCCACAAAGATGCAGGGGAACACTCCGCAACTAAACAAATTGCACTGCTGTGGAAGCATAACTCTGTCCCGTATTGGAGACCGTGGGAACATCTTTCTAGGCCACGTCTTGGACGTAAGGTTTATCAACTGTTGTATTGTTTTAGTTTTTGATGAGTGGAGGCTTCAAAATCTGTTATGGCCAGCTAACGAGTCAAGATGTTTTTTTGGCCAAATAACGGTCGAACTTCTCAGAAAGTCACTTATAAGTGTTATCTCGTGGTGAACTGCAATGATGCGAACTTAGAGAAACTTTACACAGGACACAGCCTGATATTGTTCTCCTGCAAGAAACAAAAATGTCACAAAACTATAGAACGCCGAAGTTCAGAAAATACACAATATATCGCAAAGATAGAAGTGCACAAGGTGGTGGTCTCCTTACCCTAGTTAAATCGGCTATACCATGTGCCACGATACACGACAATATTGACGGAGATACTCTGAAAATAGTACTACTGAAATATTGAAAGTCACGACTTGGCTTGACGCAGACAAATTCGAAATATGGAATGTTTACCAACCCCACCGCAAGTCACGCCGTGCCTTGCTGTAGTTAACAGTCGCGTAAAAACTATTATTGGCGGGGACTTTCATGCCCACCGCCCTTATTCGATATGTAGAGAATACGAATAACAAGCAAAGCCCAATGCAAAATGGGCGTCGACATATCAATCTTATATTATCACTCCGTAAAATGAAAAACCTGCTGCGCTGCAAACAATCATTACAGACAGAATGACCGAAATTGTATGCATCTATTATCGCATCCACAGCTGTGAGATTTGGTTTTCTAAATGTCCGCTATTTAGTGTACCGTTAAGCTTGAGCGGTCCCTGTATATTGTGTGAAATTGTTACATAGTATATAGTGAGTAGTGAGTGACCAATGTGTGATACTTTGCAAAGTCTGATTATTATTCTTTGGTAGAATATAGTTCGCAAAGTCTACCAACAGCACACGCAGATACGCATGTATGTACAGCAGACAATAAATGCAGTCAACCACACATACCAACACAGCAGCAGCACAAGACACTTTTGGTGCACACACTCACATTCACATACACCCGCACAATCATATGAGTCAAAACGTACACAAACGCACACACAAAACCTTCCAAAAAATACACGTTATCAACCGACAGACTCATTCTAAGAAGCCTGCTGCGCTGTGGCGCAGCAGGAAAAACGGGTCGCTCTGATAGATTTTGTTAGTGAATCAGAAAATGCTTTGAAAATTTATTATGATAGATGCACAATGTCGACAAGAATCCCTGTGGCTAATTCAGATGGTGCAATTTTGGACTTCTTCATAGTATCAGCAGATATTAATGTAAATCATTAGTAAACGCAAGAAGTAGCCCTGACAACACAAGCAGTGACCATTTTGCTCAACGACTAGAAGTAAAACTCAATAGAGGCCTCGATAATGAACCAAATCGAAAACGTCAACGATGGGCATTCCGAACAGCTGACTGGCGAGAATACAATTTACAATTAGATAGTTTAATAAAAATCTCATCCAATGAACCAAAACCAATGCAGCAATTCCGAATATGTTACATCCCATTTAAATAAAATGATTTTAAAAGCGGCAAACCAACCAATACAAAAAAAGTAGCAACCAGAAAATAAAATGGGGTTTCTCTGCAAAGTGTGTCAAAGCTATCAATCGAAGAAAACTTGCTCTAAAGCAGTTTATGAAATTAAAACAAAAGTACCGGTCATACAAACGCTACCCAATTGAAGCTATACAGTTTGCAAGAATAGCATATAACAGAGCAAGTGCGGAAGCACGGAGAACAATTAATGATGACAACAGAAAAAATGGAACTCCAAAATGAGCACCATCGACATAAGAGACAACAGCAAAACTCTGTGGAAATTAACATCAGCAATAATGCGCAAGCGAGTTCCGGAAGAAAATCACCCTTTACGGACTAAAAACGGAGAAGTACTTGCAGAAAGCAGACAGAAAGCTGACCAACTGTGTCAGTTCTACACACAAAGAATTCCTTTTGAATCAACACCTAACTACTTAACGCCAAACAATGTGGTAACAAAAAAATGGTCACAACAAACTGCACCTCAGAAAACTTTCATTGAGGATATATCCGCTGAAGAAATTTGTTCCACTATCAAAGAATTGAAATCAGGAAAGGCACCTGGGTATGACGGGATTCACAATAAATTTTTGAAACATATGGGTCCAGCAGCTGCACATAATTTACAAAATATATTCAATTTAGTCTGGAAAACTGGCCAGTTACCGAAAGTGTAGCGAAAAGCTATCGTCAAGCCAATATTAAAACCAAATAAAGATCCACAACAAGCAGCAAGCTACCGGCCCATTTCACTGCTATGTTGCCCGTTCAAGTTACTAGAAAAAATAATTGCCAAAAAAGACTGTACACATGGATGGAAGAAAATAAATTATTAAGCTCATTGCAAGCTGGCTTTAGGAAAAGAAAACGCGCGAGCCACCATGTAATCAAGTTAGTGCGAGATGTAGAGCATGGTTTTCACAACAAAAAATCTACTGCAGCGATTCTCATAGACCTGGAGCAGGCATACGACTCGGTACAAAGGGGAGCTCTACTTTCAAAACTCCAACGCATTGGTGTAAACAGTAACATGTTGCTGTTTATAGCATCATACCTCAATGAAACAAAAGTACGTGTAGAAATGAATGGCAGTCTTTCAACAGAACTTAATCAAACAGTTGGCGTTCCACAGGGGGGTACTTTGAGCCCGCTCCTTTTCATTACTATGATTAATGATATAGAAGAAATTTTAAAATGTGCCGAAAAATACTTGGACGCTTCAGCATCAATGGCTTTATTTGCGGACGATATTATTATATGGGTTACTGGGCAAGATATCCATAATATACAAAGATGTTTGCAATCCCTCACTACTGCCACTGAGAAATGGTGCTCCAGCTGGGGGTTTACCATATCGACCAGTAAAACAGATTCAATAATGTTTACACTAAAATCTGAATCGACACTATGTAACATGAATAACATAACTGTACGAGGGAAAATATTCCAAGAAAACGAAAAGTCCGATATCTAGGGTACCTCCTAGACGACAAACTATCATGGGGTCCACATATTGCAGCAAGATTTTAAGCTGGTTTGATGAGACTGCCATTGCTTAAAATGCTCGCTGCGAGACAAAAAGGAGCAACCTTACGAACACTAAGGCAAGCTTATATTACCTTAATCAGACCTGTTCTTGAATATGGGCAAGAAAATTTTGGGTTGAGTACCACTGAAACTGCGAGACAAAAATTAGACAAAGTGCAAAACAGAGCCCTGAGAGTAATTACAGGCCAACTCAGGTCAACTCTAATAAAAATTTTGCAAATGGAGAGTAAAACTGCTCCACTATATTTACGACAAACAGAGGCTGCAGCCAATTTTTTTAAATTTTCTATTTCATCTTCCCAAACAAAATTCGATGCATGCAGATAAAATATTGGATAAACAAGATGAAACCCGGCTTAAAAAATACAAGACAACCCAAAATGCTGAACAACTACTGCAAAATTTGGGACTGTGGCATGTCCCAAGAAAATTGATATCAGCAAGCTCGCAGTCTACTACCGACCTTTCACCAAGATCTGAACAAAGATTAACGAGTAATGCAGCGCTGATAGTAAATATTTCACTGTCCAGCTGTAGCAAAAGTGACATTATAATGGCACAAAAAATTGGGGTAGAATGCATTAGTCAATTTTCAATTTCTATCTGGACCCAAATTTACACCGACGCGGCATATGAAATTCGTACTGGAAAAGCGGCAGCTACGTGGATTATTTGTAGACCAAACAGGCATTTAATTGCAAGACATGAGCTGTTGGAATGTTGCACATCATCCACAAGTGCAGAGATAGAAGCTATTATACTAGCCTTAAAAGATCTCAAGCCAGAAGATCAGTGTTGTAATTTTTACTGATTCACGATCCGCAATACAAAATCTGCTACAAACAAGCCCAACCTGCGGCAAAACCTTCAGTAAGTATTAAGAATTATGTTCAAGTAAGCTGACCAGCAGGTCAGCTAAAATCTGTTGCGCAGCAGATAATTATCTTATTGTAAAATGTGTATGCAAAAGTTCAAAGCGTTTTTATGCAATCTTACAATAAGTTGTTTATGCAAAAACTGGAAGTATGTAGTTTTAATTATCTTACAACAAATTATGTAGGAATGGGTTGTTTTGATGAGTGAGAAGTGTATTCATTCTTTCATGACCAAAAATGACTACAGTTCGCAGGAAATATATGTAAGATGCTGCCAACAAAATTATCTGGTCCAATGTTGGTACTATCAGCAATGTGACACACGCGCACTATGTGACACACATGAACTAAACAAACGCACATTGATATTTTTCCAGCTTACAGTGTAACTTTTGCACTAGACAATGATGTGACGCTCGCGCAGTAGCTCTAATATGCAAAGCAAACTAACGCACAGACGTACATTGCACTACAAGCCCAGTGTATTCCGCCAGAAATCAAAATTAGAGACCTGTTGTGCTGTGGCACAACAGGAAAAATAAAAAGAGAATACAAAAGACGTTTCGAGGAAAAGAATTAACACTTGCATGGATACCTGGTCATGCGGGCATCCATGGAAATGAACTAGCAAACGCCGAGGCGCAACGCATACTTAAAGAAGGAAACCCCAGTTCCACCTAATTATCCCTCCCAGTAGATCTTGAAGCCGTCCATCCAGCATCCATATGAGATGACACCCAAAGAAATACAAGCACCTATAGCACGTTTGCGATCAGGAGACAGTTTTTGGTCAAAGTCTTACAGACACATGATTGGAAAAGAACCAAGCCCTGTTTGTGAATGTGGATATAAAAACCAAACAGGCACACTTGCTCAACGAATGTCCAAAATACACCACTGAAAGAGAAGAACATTTTGGCTCCTCACCGTTTGCTACAACTAGTCTTTTATTTGGAAACAAAAATTTAATGAAAATGGTCATTCAATTCGCCAAAAGCATCAATCCAGATTATGATATATAGAATCTACAAAGAAATGTCAGGTATTGAAATTAAATTAGACTCAAATATCTACGTGAGATTCTTGCGTCTGTACCCTCGAATCGGAGGTCAAGGTCTCACAACTTGCCCTAATTTAGACTAAACATTCATACACCATGACATAATAGTTACGAATAGGATATACTATTGTTTTGGAGAATGGTTAGTAGCCTGACTATTCTTCAACACAAGAAAGAAGCGAATCTGAACATAGCTGTGTTCGACCGCTTACTGGGGCGTAAAAAAAACAAAAACTTTATTTTTATATCATTCAAAGAAACACAAATTAAAAACATTATTGTACTTTCGAATAAAGAAAAAAATTGCAAAAATTTCCGAGTTGATGGTAATCGAACCCCCTAACCTGTGTTACGCAGTCACACGCCTTAACCGTTGGGCCACAGCTACAATGGATGATTCGATTAAAATCGTAGTTAAATTGTTTGTTAAGAGTATCGCGTGAAGGACTGCCTTGAAAGTGATTCAAAAAAATCGATTTTGCAGATACAGTATAGACACAACAACTTTACCGTCCTCCGACGTTTCGGTATATTGACAGTGATACTATTGAGTAGGAGCAGTCTGTTTATATTGATGTATATATCATAGAATTTGCGATATTACCTGTACCTTTTATTATTGTGATATTAGTACTGGCACCATAACTTTAACTGTGTTTTGGTATGCACATTTACAAAATATGTGAAACAAAATTTGATTGAACCAGCCTCCTGCCCTCTAGATCACGTCAACATGTACGAAAGTTAAGAACAGAATCACGTCGAGTTTGATTTTAAAAATTGACACTATATTTGTGTTTTTTGAGTCAACACGAACCACATTCGTCATTTCACAAGCTGCCATATCTGTATCCACAACACATTAATTGTTATTAATACATGAATACCTGAAACTATTTAGTTTTCATTTCTATTGATTGCCAATATTAACAGTGATAATCCGCTGTCGTCTATTATGCAGGCACGCACACATATGCACACGCGCACACGCATGTGCTAGCTACTTTTATCAGTCAATCATCGCAGCAGGCTTTTAATAGTGCACTGAAACATTTGAAACACTGAACAGGTTTTGCATGCATTTTCAGTTTCAGTGCATTGACTGAAATTATTATGCACGGCCGCTGAGGCGGCCGCGCAAAAAGAGCTAAAATAATAGTATCGAATGACACAGTAACGACTCAATCTCACGGTGTGGGCGTACCTAAAACGATGCCACGATCTGATTAGGTTATGGTGAATAATTTTTCTTGGAGCCTTTTGAATAGACCCAACGTGTCCCGTTCGAATCTGATTTTGCCACTAATAATGTGCACTGCATTTACCGCGCTACAAAACTGAAAAGGTGTCATATTCTTTGCATTATATATAATATACGCCATATATGGTTAAAATACATTGAAAAAACAGAAACGCGGACATTTAACGGAAGCACATGTCTGCCTTCAATATTTCAGGTTACATTTCCATCGCAGAACTGAAATTAATTAAATCAGTTACACGCTGAATTGATTTTTTATTTTTAGTTATGCGCCTACATAAGGTAATATGGTAGTGTCGCCAAAGTACATTTGCTCTTAAGTTGCAAAGGGAGAGCTTTTTGCTTTGAAATAGCTGGTTCACTGAAAAGCTAGTCCAACGCTGTATGGTGTCAAATTATTACTGCCAGACACTAGACTACCATTATCGACCAATATCTTGGACCAATCATTTGTGAACCAGAAATCACAGCATAGAAACGTAAAAATTCAGCAAAATAAGCTAGACATCAGATTGGGGGGAAGAGACGGTAGGGCGGGGGAGGGGGGTATGTGTAGTAGCGTGTGTAGCGCAAATAGCGGGGAGGGCGTTTTTAAGCTGGACACAATAATAGCGCAAATTGCGCAAATAGCGCCTAGGGGTAGGGGGGTAAAATCCTGTATCTTGTGTCCTGTGCAGCAGACAAGTTTCTTTTTCGTGCTTCGCATTCTATTTAGAAGCTTAAAAGTAGTATAGAGGCGACAGAATAGGCTGTTTTTGGAGCCAAAAAATAGGGGAGCAAACCTCCCCCACCACCCCCCTATAGCGGGGGTGGTGGGTAAGATTTGCTCCCTCTTTTTAACATACATAGGCTAACAGGCTAGACAGTGGCCATAGATATTACTGCGTGCTTGACAGTGGCCTTGAATAATACTACATGCTTGATTGGAAGCCTAAAATTTGGGGAGCCGACCTCCCCCACCAACCCCTCCCCTCTAGCGGGAGGGTGGTTTCGCTCACTTAGTTAATGCCTAGGTAATCAACTATGGCGCATTGAACGGCACTAGTGACCGTTCAACATAACTAGTGACCTTAGGCTCACGCAATGTAATGTGTGCAATGCAATGTATTGCATGCAATGTATTCCATGTCTAATCTGATTGGCTGTTACAAAATAGCATCGCAGATAAGCTGTTTACTACTATATAAATTGGGACTATGTTACTAATTCATCAGCCCAAAAAATGCATCGTTTCGAACGGTTGATTGAATCTTAATGTTATCACTAACCATTTTATTGTTTCACACTGGATGGTCCGTTTTTCCAACTTCTACAGGTGCCATTCTACGTCTGTGGGCAAAAGTTTTAAACTGTGGAGCAGTACTACCAGGCTCAAAAAGCTTTACTCCAAAGACTGACGTTAAACGGTATTCTGAAAGGTAGTCTTAGTTAAGTCTTGAAAATTACACTGCAATATTGTTTCTAAGTTTTAGTTTTACCATATGTCATATTACGGCCTCAGGCCTTATGGACTTCGCGGTGAGCTCGCGACTAATTCTCAAAACTGCACCGGTGCGTAACTGTGCCTGAAGGCGCGCAGTAATAACAACTTGACGCTAAGAGCGTCGAAACTGCAGATTTCGCTCACAATCAGGTTCGGGAGCACTCTAAGGAGTCTCTCAAACGGACCCTACTACGAAACCACAAGGCTAACTATCAGATCAGTACACTCGAACACAAAACTAAAACTAAAGCTTTATTTCACCTAGGGTGTTACATTTGGCGTCGCGAGCAGGATCCGAAAAAGGATTCTGATACTAAGCTAATTAAAGGACCAGTAGGATAAAATATAATAACGGCCTGCTAACTTAGGAGAAATTCGTACCAAGTCCAAATTATCTTACACTAGGAAACTTCAAGTGTAAAAGCAAGGGTTACCGTGTGCACAAGTCCGTTCAGTAGTTATAACCCCGTATATCGTCCGTGTAGGTTTTGTTATAACCCGAAAAGTGTTTTATTGAAATCCGTGTAGTAGTTATACACCCGTGCGATACCTGTAGGAGTGAAATTCCAATAATTGTTTTGGTAAAAAGGTAACCTACGACTGGGATAACGTTCTGGTTTTAAAGTAATACACTGTAAAAGTCCACACGTGCGCTTAAAATCAAATATTGGTGAAAAAGTACCACTCTGTAAGACTTCACTTCTGTAATTCAAAATAAGTGTTGGTGAATAGGTACCACAAAAGAAGGGTCCAAATAAAACTCTGTGAAATTCCAAATTTAGGTATATTATCTACACTGGCTCAAGTTTCACCTTCAATATCTGCTCGTGCTCATAGGTATCAAGTCCGAACTGAACAGAAAATGGAGCAGGAAATACAGCAGCTAAGGCATGAGCTCCAGCACCTAAGTCAGGAAACAGACGCGCTTAGAAACAAGCGTAGTAGCCCCCGCCCACTGAATCTGCCCCTGTTTAATGGAGACTTTGGTGAAGACTTTGAGGAATTTTTTGAACTTTTTGAGTTAATGAGTAGGTCCGAGGAATACACTGAGCCCCAGAAGTTAGTGAAATTGCCGGCGTACCTTCGGGGAAATGCCTTAGAAGTGTATAGGGGCCTACCTGAGGCGACTAAGAACAACTACCAGTTGTTGTGTCAGGCATTGAGACAGGCGTTTCACCCTCCCGCAAAAGAGCTTGTCAGCTCTGAAGAGTTACATAATCGTGTGCAAAAGTCCGAAGAGTCCGTTGCTACATTTGCCCGTGAGTTGCAGAGATTAGGAAGAGCAGCCTATCCAAAAATGGACCTGAATGCCCGACAGGAGATGCTGAGAGGATTGCTTCAAGCCGGATTGCTGCCGGAGTTACAAGAACGACTAGGCTATCTGCCAAAACCACCCGCTACGTTTGACGACCTGGTGACGGAAGCTAAACGACAAGAAGCCCTGGTTGCGCGTAAAGGTAGGTGTAAGTCACAAAGTAAGTCCATAGAAAAGTCCCAAGAGGAAGAGCTGAACGCCATCAGGAGAGAACTGAGAGAGCTAAGGCGCAACCAAACGAGGGCAGTGGTAAGTCGTCGACCTAGTGTGCGTGTTAATGCCGTTGAGGTAGCAACAAGTGACTGGAAAAGAGAGTTGGAAGGTTTAGAACGGCGCACAATGGAAGCGCTGCGCAAACTGCAGGAAGAATTTCAGAACAGCAGAAGAGGTCAGACCGCCCCTACTAAGGGTCAAGCAGTAGGCAAGTCCCGCTCGAAGAGCCCACCTAAGTGGACTTCTGACGGTAAGCCAATTTGCTTGCGCTGCAAAAGAGTCGGACATATGATGAACAGGTGCCAGCAGAAAGGTAATGTAATGTCGCAGAAAGGGGCAACAGCTTCGGTACGTAGAAGGGGAGTAGCTTACGTAGGTGTCGAAGATACTGATTCTACAACCTCAGAAAAAGTCCTGGAAGTCATAGAAGAGGAATCCGAACCCGAAGAAGGTGAGTTAGGAGGAAGTGATGTAGAAGCGGAAGTCAGTAGTCTTCGTTCGGAAAATGAAGTTTTACGTGAGCAAGTAGATAGACTGATGTCAGAGAAATACCCAAATTTTGTAGGACTGGTTGAAACAGCGCCGAATCCTTTTACCCAAGTGCCTTTGCAAGGAGAAACAAACGGTCGACCAGACCCCTGCGGGCCCGCAGTTCTTTCACGCCGAGCGGTTTTTGTACGAAGCCGCCACCCTTGCAATGTAAGTCCAGGGTCAAGGCAACGCTTGCGAAGACGCAAGCAACAGCGTTCTTCTCGCCGCCTGTGGTCAGCATGGATTTTATTTTTGATGTTGCTGCTGACAAACCCATGTTATAGTCGCCAAGAAAGTCCAAAGTCTCCATCAAGGTATCACCGTGATGTAAGTCGTGAACCGCTATTGACAACAGGTCGAACGGTAAGTCTAAAATCATCGCCAATGATTTGCAATGCAGAAGGCCAAAGCACCTTGTGGAAAGTCCCAATGACTGTCCCCTGCACCAGTTATTTGGCAATCGACGAATCAACCGAGGTATATCATACGAAGCTCCAACTTTACAAACGCAATCACATTCAATATACTAGCCCGGCATGGAAATGCGTTGTAATTCGCCAGACAGTGCAAACTTTCACTTATTTCTTCAACGATGAACATCTCAAGAAGCAGTCTACTAAGGAACTGCCTGTTAGCGCAGCGGAGTGCCACCGAATGGTCAAATTTAAACGCTGCGAGTATGGAGAACTAGCATTAGAAGGAGAATTAATGCGAACCCAGAACAAACTGGAATGGTACTACCCTGGAGGAGGAATGTACTGTTGTGCATGGAAAACGTTCAGTGTAACCAACTGCTTCGTGTATCAAGGACATGTGTACAAACGTCATGACTCGGAAGTGATGGAAAGTACCGCAGGAGATGTAAGTCATTGCAATTATCACAAAGGTGAATGTCCGTTGAAGGACTCTGGCTTTCTCAAATGGGAAGTAAGAGAGCAAGAGAAATGTGCGTTAATTACTTGGAAAAAACTAAGTGGTGAACAAATGGGAGAAGCATGGCTATCCTATGACAAAACTTTGGCACTGACCACGACATCGCACAATTCTCTGATGGACTGCGACGGAAACAAAGCTACCGTATCGGACCAAGGCATAGTTTTTCGTGTTTTGAATCAAGTCCGTGAAACTTCGAAAGTGTCCCAGCAAGTCAAGCATCTGCTTTTTCAAGCAGAAGAACAGTCCAATCGGGCAAGTCGAAAAAAACGAAAGTCCGATTTCTCGCAATTACAAGGTCTAGTAACCACAGATCTGTTGGCCGCCAGCTTACAGGCAGTGGAAATGGACGTTTCGCGCACAGTACGCTATATGTTCCAGCATGCGCTTCATTCCACTTGTGAAGCAATGGAAACAGTAATGAAAATAATCAGAAGTAATTTACTTGCGCAGCCAACAGTAGCGATGCGACAGTTGCTTGGTAGACCGGATCTAGCCGCAAAGGCGGGCGGATCCGCGGTGGAAACTTTTCCATGCCAAATGCTAAGTAAGTCCAGCATTAAGTTTTTACCGATGAAAGAAACGTGCACCATGGAAATACCAGTACAGTTTTACATTCACAATGAAACCTATCAGGGATACTTGAACCCACTGACAAACATTATACAGCATACCGGAAATACAGTTGAATGTACAACCACCTACGAAATACCCGTAGAAATAGATGGTGATCTTCTTTTATATCAAAGGAAAACAGGTACGATTAAACAGCCGGACAACCTAAAGGAACTAAAGGCCTTAAGCTATAACTGGAATGCTCCCCAAATTGAGTACAATCAAACCATATTTCATCAAGTAGTAATGTACAACTGGTCAGAGCTACAAACACACATCTCTCTTAATGATGTTATGGGAGGTCTGCGGTTGCAACAACGCATCTTCAATGAACTCGGAGCTAATATCGAGGCAAGTCCTAATATTGTAGCTAATAGCTTAGCAGCTAATGTAGTAGAACGTGGATTCTTTGGTTTTCTATCAGGGCTAAGGATTGACATGTATCAATTGTGGGTTTTTCTAGTTGCTGTGTATGTCACCATGTCTTGTATTATTGTTCACTGTTGCCCAATTACACCTTCAAGGACATGGCTCAACATTCCTGAAGCTGCGAGTACATTTTACAGACACATGCAGGTCCGCCGAAACCGAGAACGGGATTCTACCTTAACTATGAGTGACCCGTCCGAACGGCCGCTTTCTCTTGAACAAAGAACAATGAAGGAACCTGTATGTAGTCAAAACCGGTCATCAACCGGAAGCACATGGAAACGACTAAGTGCATTACTACCTCCATGGCCACCAACCTTAACGACCAGCCACATTGAAAGTCCGGACGAGGTACAAACTGTTGCAAATGTTCAGAAAGACAAGAGTCAACCATTGTTGGTAAAGATTTTTGTTAATGGTCAAAAGGTAAAGACCCTTATTGACACAGGATCTCTCATAACCTTAGTACACCCAAAAGTCCTAAAACCTAGTAACAAAATTTGTTCCCGCCCGGTAGACGCAAAATCTATTACCGGTCATGCATTACCACTATCCGGAGCCACTCTATTACCATTTAGAATAGGGAAGTGCACCGTAAGTCATATTGCGCACGTAAATAAAGAAAACCCATACTTTTGCATCCTTGGTATAGACTTTTTAAGTAAATTCGGTCCGATACAAATGGATTATAAGCAAAAACTTGTCAGAATAGGTAAGAACGTCCTCACAATGGAAAAACCGTCCTCTCCACTACTTAGGAAGCAACTAGCAACTGTTAACTTGATACGCAAAACTGAAATACCCCCGCTCTCTTGTGTTCTAGTACCGGGAAAGTCAGTGACCACACAATAGACCAGACTTCAAGGTGCCACAAAAGCACGACACCAGTGGTGGTCGAACCAGTACCACTAAAGGAAGAGGGTGTTGTCGTGAAAAGAGTCTTAGCGAAACCAAAACAAGGTAAACTGCCGATGTGTCTCCTCAACTTAACGGCAATCCCAGTGTTGCTGTATGCTGGCGTCACATTGGGTACAATTGACTCAGTTGGCACAATGAGAGTACCACCAAAAGAGGTATGTACCGTTACAGAAACTGTCAAGAAAGCTTCAGCTCATCTAACGCAACTTGATCTTAGCGGATCTGGGCTGACGGCAAGCCAGAAGTCCCAACTTTCAAAACTTTTAGCTAGTTTTAGCGACGTATTCGCGTCCAACGATTATGATTTAGGAAAGTCTAATCTAGTATACCATGAAATCCCGACGAGTGATCATCCACCAATTAAGCAACGACCACATAGTCTTCCTTTTGCCCAGAGGGAGGACGTAGCAAGACAAATCAAAGAAATGGAAAGGCAAAACATTATATCACCGTCTACATCGCCTTGGGCAAGTCCTATTGTAGTGGTCAGAAAGAAAGACGGTTCGAATAGAATTTGCGTAGATTATAGGAAACTCAACAGTGTTACAAAAAAAGATGTATGGCCGTTACCACGAATCGACGAAACACTTAGTAGTCTAGGAGGTGCAAAATACTTTACAAGTTTAGACCTCGCATCTGGCTACCATCAGATTGAAGTCCGACCAGAAGACAGAGAGAAAACTGCGTTCACCAGTTTTGCCGGCCTATATGAGTACATTCGAATGCCCTTTGGGCTATGTAATGCACCAGCTACGTTTCAAAGACACATGGAATTCACACTTGCTGGTTTACAATGGAATATATGCACAGTATACTTAGACGATATTTTAATTTATAGTCCCGATTTTGACTCGCATTTAAGGCACATAGGAGAGGTCTTTACTAGATTACGACGTGACGGGCTTAAGTTGAAATTGAAAAAGTGTCATTTTGCTCGTAAGGAAGTCCCTTACTTAGGCCACTTAATTTCAGCTGCCGGAATTCGACCTGATCCCGAGAAAATCCGAGCTGTAGCTAATTGGCCCCGCCCACAATCAGTTAAGGAAGTCCGAAGATTTTTAGGTTTTGCTTCATACTACAGACGATTTGTACCAAACTTCTCGAAATTTGTGGAACCACTGAATAAACTGCTGCGGAAAGGAATAGACTTTAACTGGACTGAAAATTGCGAAGCCGCGTTTGTAGAAGCGATACGGCAACTCACTACAGCTCCGACCCTTGCGTTCCCAAACCCAAAGATGCCATTTCTATTATACACGGACGCCTGTGATGCGGGCCTAGGTGCTGCCCTGCACCAGATTCAGGACGGAGTGGAGCACCCAGTTGCGTACATAAGCCGAAGCCTATCCAAGGCTGAAAAGAATTATTCCATAACAGAAAAGGAAGCACTAGCCGTCGTATGGGCAGTAAGGAAATTCCGCGTCTATCTTTACGGCTCAAATTTTACTATTGTGACTGATCATTCCGCATTAAAATGGCTGCTGGAGACGAAAGAGCCCTCTGGACGATTAGCGCGCTGGGCGCTTTCGCTGCAGGAGTATGCCAACTGCATGACGATAACACATAGATCTGGAAAGCACCACACAAATGCGGATGCACTTTCACGAATTCATGAAGTACACCTCATCGAAGTGAAAAAACCAGCGCTAGAACTAATTTTTGAAGAACAACACAAAGACGACGAAATCCGACAAATGATTGCATTTTTAAAATTAGGGAAAGTCCCCCAAGACGAAAAAACAGCTACGTATATACGTAAGTTTTCTAAGCAGTTTAAATTGTCACACAACACACTTTACAAAGTCGCAAAAGGTCCAGGCACAAACAAGGAAGTCCTACAACTTGTCATCCCTAAGATATTGAGAAAAGACATCATCAAAATGTTCCACGACGAGCCTGTAGGAGGACATTTAGGCTACGATAAAACACTTGCAAAAATTAAAAATCACTTCTTTTGGCCAGGTATGAAAGTCGACATAAAAGATCACTGTGATGAATGTATTGCGTGTGCAACTAGAAAACGTCCTCAGCGCTATCAAAACCCCCCACTTCAACCCATACCGGTGTCTGGCCCATTTGATCTTGTTGCTGTAGATATCGTAGGTCCATTACCACAAACGTATAATGGTAATCGATATATAATAGTGTTTATGGACTACTTAACAAAATGGCCAGAGGCTTTCGCTATGATGGACCAGAAAGCCGAAACCGTTGCACGTATTTTCGTAGATGAGGTTGTAAGTCGACACGGAGCTCCTAGACGTTTGTTGAGCGATCGTGGTTCTAATTTTATGAGTAGTTTACTGAAAGAAGTCTGTGCTTTATTATCTACTGAAAAAGTATTTACCACAGCGTACCACCCACAAACGAATGGACTTGTGGAAAAATTTAATGGTACACTAGCCAAAATTATATCTATGTATACTGACGCTCAACAACGAACATGGGATCAGTGCTTACCCTTAGCTCTCCTTGCCTACAGAACTTCCGTTCAAACGTCCTCGAAATTCACACCTTTCTTTTTGCTTTACGGACGAGAAGCTTCTCTTCCTAGAGAAGTTGAACTCATCCAACCCGATACCAAGTACGTAGATGAGCTAGAATATGCTATTTGGGTTACGATTACGCTCAAACAAGCATATGAACGCGCTCGACAAGCAATTCAACTAGCGCAAAATTGCCAAAAACGACAACATGATAAGTCACACCATGTAAGTGTAAAAGTTAACGATTTAGTTATGATACGGAGACCTTTAGTGAAAAAGGGGCTAACAGAAAAACTAGGAACTCAATGGTTTGGTCCAGTGCAAGTCAGCAAAATTACCAAACAAACTGCTTACCTAGAACGAGCCCCAGGTCACACTGTCGGTAAATTTCAACCGCAGTGGGTATCCTTACAGAGAGTCAAACTGTATAAGCCGTCCAATGTTGTAATTCCGGCTCATACTATGTGGGGCTTAGAATCTGAAGCGGACTCAGATTCTGGCTAGTTAAGTATACGTATACAGTTGAGGTAACACATGAGAGTCGTGTAAGTCAATTGCGATAAACGACTTGAAAGTCCAGTACAAATACCAAGTCTCCCAATATAACATTCCGTATGTCCGTACCATGTTATATTACTTTGTATTAAGGAAGTCCTCAAATTTCAAACCCAAGTCGAATAAAACTTAAGCACGATATTTGGGGATGAAAGTAAAGAAAGTCCTGGAACTCCTATTTCTTTTGCTTTCAGAACAATGGCCGTGCCAAGAAGTCGTCTGCTCCGAAACCAAGCAACGTACGATGAAGTTTTCAACGATGTGTGGGACCAGATAAAGAAACTTCCGATCGAAGAGCATCTGAGGACCGATCTGCAACAGAAGCAGCTCCAGTTGAACGACCTCTACAGGGAGTTGGAATACATCATGACAAGTGTTTACGCTGCCATGGCGTTCGCCCAGATAGATCTCCCGAAGCTGCCCGATCTACAAGGCTATCCCGTGCCCGAGTCCGTTCTAGGAACGACAAGAGCCGTGACGGTTTGCCTGCTGAATAATCCACACGACTTCTACGTCCAGCTCAACAAGGACCTAAGCACCATTCAGGACATCGACGGAATCCTAAATCAGGAAACCTACGAAGTCCTCTGCCCAAAACAAAAGTCGTTCAGCATCCAGTGCCTGTGTGCTGCAAAAATCGGCGAATCTGAGAAACTGAAGCGTGGCCTAATACTGGAGAATGAAGGAAGTGGCAAAGTCCAAATTCTGTTTATAGATTTTGGCGAAATTGCTGATGTGGCCACTGCCCACGTGCTCCACCTGGATACCCAACGACATGCCATCCTGAAAAGTCCAGCGCTAGCGTATCATTGTCGACTGAGCGGAATTCAAGGCCCAAAACATGGACTGCCGTGGCATCCAGACTTCATTGCTGTCTTCAAGCAAGTGCTGACGGAAAACCTGGAGATGGAATTCACCTCTGTGGCCCAAGGACCGCACAAAATTCCTATCTACCACGTCACCCCTCTTGATTGCGATATCAGCATCCTAAAACAAATGGCCGATGAGCACCAGCCAGAGGAAAGTCCGCAGCAACCTGTCATTATCGAAGAAGCCGAAGATAGCACGCATGAATCGGATGAGGACATCATCGATGCCACTTTTCCAGAAGAAGCACCAACCGAGCCGGCTACACCACGCCCAGAAGACGAGACACCCGCTAGTCCTACCCCGGACCACAACAGCCAGGATGATGACGCGATGGCTGCTGATGTTCAAAGTGAAGGCGGTCGCACCAACAGTCAATCGGAGGAAATGCAAACCGCCGGGAGCAGCGAAAGTTGCGACCAACTAAGCCAAGAAAATTGCGAAAGTCAAACCCACCAGTGGGAGCTGTTCGAGCAGTCGATACTCTCTCTGGTCGCACCAATGCCAATCGACATCGAGGGAATTCATTTTCCAAATCCGATTCTTTACCTCCTGCTGCTGTCCCTCAGTCAAATCCACACAACCGCAAGTAAACAAGCGGCATGGATGTTACTGGTTGTTCATGAAGAGGATTTCAGCGAAGCAATTCGCCGCTATCTGCAAGAAAAACAACGATTACAACTGTTCCCCGGATGTCTCTCAGCTCGGATTCGACCGGTAGCCACTTACGTCATTCATCAATGCGTTGAGAAGTCAATGGCCTTCCGGCTGACCCTTCGTGCAATACCCAAATGCGTCCATACCCTGACCCGTGACACACCCCGTTATGCCAACCTGACCGAGGAACTCTATCACTGCGACGAGGTCTTGCTGGAAACGCTGCTGAACCAGCCGTTACTCAGCGGCAACGTCGAGCATGTCCCAGCTTTGTTACCCCTGCGCGTAAGTCCGTTCGATCGCATGCTTATAGTCACTGACACGGCGCTGGCTGGACGATTGCAATTCCACAACAATGAAGCAAGTGTCTACAAGATCCCGAGGCTCGAACTGGAGTGCGACAGTCACAGCAAGTCCCTTTACCACCTCTTGGCCAACAATGTACCGGAACCCTACAAGTACACCATCGTTATTCTGCTAGTGGGCACAGACGACCTTATAGCCTGTGAGAACTCTGCGCACCTGTTCCAGCGATACCGAAATCTATTTGAACTCTTAGCTCACCGTTTCGCTGCCAAAACTTTCATCAATGAAATGCCGCCTAGGACAGACAGTTTCTGTCATTTGGTTGGGGAAGCTCGCTCCATTCTGCACTCAGCAGCAGAAGGCTATTCCCCTACTATCCTGCCGATGTCCGCCATTGACGAACCGAAAATTATGATCAACTCCTACAATGGTATCACGCTGGCAGCATAAGGAGTCCTGAGACTAATGCGCATACTGCTGGAGCAGATACCGCAACTGCAAATGACATTTGGTTGATGGCACACGAGGACAGCCAAAGAATCTATGTTATAGTATTTAATCTTTTGACTTTTATTTCGCTCATTTGGTCTTAGTTTTGTCGGAGTCAAAACTTTAGAGGAAGGGGTAATGTAATACGTACAAATATTTCCAAAATATTCATAATTGTAAATTATATTTTGAACCCATTATTTTTCATCCACGTCAAAATATGCCAGTTATAAGCGTGTGATTCCATGATTATCATTTTTTATGTCAATATCTAGTTCTGTTCGGAATTCTTTCCCATCGCCAGTCGAGGCGCCGTCTTGGCGTTAGCTGGTATTAAAAATGGCTTGAAACAAATGTGAGCGGGTTGTTCTTTGGGCAAATCTTTATCAACTGGCACGAGCTTCACCGCCTATCTTCTACCTTTGAAATTTCAACAAATTGGGGCTTCGGATAATTTGATAACAGCACAACCTGTAGAAGAGCGGAGTTTGAGTTGTTTGTGGAGATCATTGCACTTGTATCAACACTGTGGAAAGTCAACTGGAAGTCTTACCAATCATTAAAGTCAGTTTATTTTTAATTAAGCGTTTTGTTCGATTGTACTTTAAGTTAAGCTTAGGAGTGGCTAGGTTTGACGCACGTAGAGTGTTACAGAAGTCCAATAATAATAAACCCTAACTCAGGACGTCTATTCACTAAACTCAGAACTGTGGCATACAGTAACCCACAGTTTTGCTCCCGATTATTGAACACAACCGTAAGCCCCCAGTCAAAAATTGGCAATAGCTTTCGTTCAGCATTTTAACATCTGCAATGCGCCTTCACGTGGGCAACAATGTGTGCAAATTTGATGCAAATCTGGGGACGTAAAATTTTCACTTATACAAGTAGCTCCACCCTTAACGGCGGTACAGACAGATTACAGTAATTAGTTGATTATATTGACATAGTTAGTCTAATTGGGACCTTCTGCTACGCTTACTGTACTTGGCTGAGTGGACAACATTTGACAGTTAGGGTTGACATTTTCCAGGAGGTTTTTAAGTTCTTGTAGGAGGCCATTAAATAGCTCGCTTCATTTATTTGATTGGATTCCGTACCATACAGTTTTACAATTAGTTTGTTTGGTCCTGCTGAGTACAGTCCTGTCCCTCGTTTCCCTTCTCTATACCGCTTTTCCCTTTCCCTGTTGAGTACAGTCCTGTTCCTCGTTTTCCTTCTCTATACTGCTTTTTCCTTTTCCTGCTGAGTACAGTCCTGTCCCTCGTTTTACTTCTCTATACTGCTTTTCCCTTTGCTTGCTTTTTCCCTGCCATTTTTCCTCATCCGTCATGGCCACAGCACCTGCGACCACACAAAAACACAACAACCCCAACAAGGTAAGCAGTGTTCACGCGTGAAAGCGTGACAGATAAAGCAATGTGAATATTACAAAAACAAGCTTTCTTGTATCACTGCACATGTTTTAACTGTCAGTCATTCAACTTTGACCAAAACAATCAAAGTCAAATTCTGTGCATGTGCAATTTACTTATATAATTTGTGAAACATTACAAGAACAGGTCTTGTTCTGTAACGCTTCACAAAAGGGTTTAAGCTGTCACAGCTTTTAGACTTTGAAAAATAGTGCATTAAAAAAACTACCCGTGTGATTTCCTAATACATTTTCTGAAACATTACAGTTCAGATTAGACAATCGTTTTATTTGTCTTAAAGGTTTGACAAAAATAGTGAAATTAAACAAATAGTCTGATTTACTTATACAGTTTCTGAAACATTACAAAAACGGGTTACTTAACACAAGATTTTATTTTAGATGATGCCCAACCAGCATGGGACCCGGCGTCGGTCCAGTAGATCAAAGCCGAGCTGGCAACTTTGAGGTAGGTGACAATGTGAATAATATTCATGTAAACACATTAGGAGAAAAATTCTGAACTTGATTGTGATTAAATTAAAGAACCACTTTCATAATAAAGTTCTACTATTACTAAGTACATATTATTAAAGTAAAATATATTATGACTAACTTATTAAATCAAAAGTATTAAACAAGTGTAGGTACTGTCAAAAATTATAAATAAGATTGATTAATATTATACTCGTTAAAAAAGTTAAAAAGCTGTTAAAAAGCGGGAGCAAATCTTACCCACCACCCCCCGCTATAGGGGGTGGTGGGAGAGGTCTTCTCCCCCATTTTTAGGCTCCCAATCTAGCATTTAGTAAATTTAAATTTGACAACAATTTACATAAGTTAATTAGAACAACAATTTAAATACTAATAAATTTACTGAGAAAATAGCTTACACTTACTGAAAGTTTAACATATTTTCTTGTAATTAAAGCCCTCTAAAAATATCCACAGGTGAAATTTCGAAAAAGTGAAAGAAATGCCTGGGGATTCTGACTTTTATAGTAATGTGCCAAAAATTCTTGCTCAGGCTTAATTTGTAACTTGACATCTGGGCGCGCAAAGTTTACATGGAAACTACAAAAACCACGAAAACGCAAATACCACGTGAAGTCTTTTTGAAGTCGAACTCTGAAGATGGAGAGGCTATTGTTTTGTAAATTTTTGGAGAAAGGGGGAGTTTTAAGGGGGTAGTATCGCGGTAGCAGTCGATTTTGCGCGACTATAAAACTTTTTCAGTGAAAGATAGGTCATTGTTCTATATATATTCCAAAACTATGTTTCAGTGCAAATATTTTCGCCAAGTTTCAGCAAAATTGATGCAGCATACAGTTAGCAGTGAAGTCGCAAAGTCGGAAAAATGAAATGTTTCGAAAACCTATACACATTTGATAATTTCGTCACAATTCTAAATTTGTTTGTTTAAAATCTTTACACAGAAGGAAAGCACATCTGCTCTAGTTTATGTACACAAAATTTAGTGCAAGTCGCTTGAGTGGTTGTAATACCTGTTTGGACTGTGAAACTGTGCGTAAACAGTGAAGTACTAACAGCAATAATGATAAATTGTGAAAAGTTTAGGCACTTATTTTAAAATCAAAAGAAAAAGGTACCTTCATTTTTTATTTTTCTTATTTGTGTCAAGATATTGTGCGTCAAAACATTACATGTACTTCACAAGCTGGCCAATCGAATATCTGGCTTGATTTTTTTAAACTTTCATGTCTCTGTTGTGTGATGTCTGGCTTACAAATTGTGATTGGTTCAAAATTTTGGTAGATATTGGTAGTCTAGTGTCTGGCAGTATTTATTTGACACCATGTAGCATTTTACTAGTTTCTCAGTGAACGTACAGTTTCAGAGCAAAAAGCTCTCCCTTTGCAACTTAAGGGGGTAGTGTCGCGAAAGCAGTTTTGCTCATAGGTTGCAAAAAGATATCTTTTTGCTTTGAACTTGTACGTTCACTGAGAAACTAGTCCAGTGCTATACTCTGTTAAATAAGTACTGCCAGACAGTAGACTACCAACATCTACCATTATTTTGAACCAATCACCGATTGTAAGCCAGGCATTACGCAATAAGGACATGAAAATTCAAAAAATTCAGCCAGATATCAGATTGGCCAGCTTGTGAAGCACACATAACGTGTCGACGCACAGTTTTTTGCCACAAATAAGAAAAAGAAAAAATGAAGGTTAGTTTTTCTTTTGATTTTAAAATAAGCGTCTAAATTTTTCACAATTTATCATTATTGCTGTGAGTACTTCACTGTTTACGCACAGTTTCACAGTTCAAACAGGTATTACTGCGCAACCACTCAAGCAATTTGCACTAAATTTTGTGTGCATAAACTACAACATATGTCCATTTGGTCTATGTAAACAAACTAAACAAATAAATTGATAATTGTGACGGATAAATCGAATGTGAATAGGTTTTTAAAACGTCATTTTTCCGACTTTGCGACCTCAATGCAAACAGTATACTGCATCAATTTTGATGAAACTTGGCAAAATAATTTGCCTTTTGGTAGATTTTTAAAATATAGAAAGAACAATTTCTAACATTTTACTGAACAAGTTTTACAGTCGCGCAAAATCGACTGCTTACGCGACACTACCCCCTTAAAAGCAAAACTGCTTTGGCGACACTACCACCAATCGAAATCGAATGCCGATTACCAAAATTGGTTTTGTATTCATACTAATTTTGTTTGAGTCTGATACTTTTAAAAAGGTTTTTTCAAGATTTTGTACAAAACGCCATGAATTTGTTTCAATTTACCTAACCATTATACATAAACTGCGTATCGAGTTTTTTCAAAACGTCGAAAATCGTTAATGCACTGGCTTACTGAATTTGTCTTGAATTTTAAACGTAGCTTTAGTTACAGCAAGGCTCATCACATAAACATACAAATTTCAAAATTACAAAACTAAGACTAAGCCTCAGCCCAAGCCCAAATTAGCTAGCTTGTTATTAACTCTGGGACTAAGCCTAAGCCTAAGCCTAAATAATGACCATGGCCTTGGTAATGGAATGGCCTAAAATACCCCAGGCAGGTCAGGACCCACCAGTGGCGTATCCAGGATTTCTCAAAGGGTGGGGGGGGGCCTGCACCTTGACTGCGACCGGGGACATTATAATGTATATATCTACTTTGTGTTTGTTCGCTGCATAATTGGAATCTTCACTTCATGTATATAAATGAAGTTGAAAGTCAGCATTGCGCGGGGGTCTGGGGGCGGCGGTGCAACTGAGGCGGGGGGGAAAAATTCAAAGTGATATTTTTTCACCGTAAAAACACGTTTTTATAGGTTTTCGCATGTGCTGAGTTCATTTTTAGCACTTTCCAAGCGAAAAAACGTTGACTTATACATTTTCGAAAAATTTCAATTTTTGTCGAAAATCATCGTTTTTCGACATACTGGGGCAAATCATCGAAAATTATGACCAATACAGAAGTAATACGAGCCTGAAGTTTGATCGTCATAAATTAACACATAATAATATACTTAATACAGCTTTGTTTGCAACATATTTAGCTCACTCATACTAAAAATCTTAATTTTGCCAACTAAAAAAAGAGGCTAAATATGCATAGTTAAATTGAGCTTACATATGAAAAGTTTTAGTTTCTTTTTGCCTAGACATTAAATTTATTACATTTTTCAAAAAAATATGCATTTTTGGTCATAAGTAGCGATTTCTAATGAAATAATAATAATAATAATGACAGTAGTGCAGCTTTATTTATGATTCCACAGTAGCAAAGGTCCTTTTATTTGATGCAAGCAACTAAGACTAACCTTTGCTGACCCACCTACTAAGCCTGAGCCTAACACAGGAAGAAAGGGGGACTCTTAAAATGGTCTAAAACCAATCTAAAAACACTCTAAAAATTTTAAGAGTGAATTAAGAGAGCAAGTTAAGACCATTTTAAGAGTGAATTTAGAGTGTTTTTAGATTATTTAAGACTAATTTCAGATTATTTTAGACTGTTTTAAGATAATCTTAAATCAGTCTAAAATGCAGTTTGGAACTACGCTGCATAGTTTTAGATTGTTTTTAGATTAAATTAAGACTAGTGAATTAAGACTAGTTTTAGACCAATTTAAGAGTGATTTAAGAGTAAATTAAGATAATCTAAAACTGGTCTTAAATCCAGTCCAGCTTAGCTGCTTACTATTTTAGACTATTTTAAGAGTGAATTAAGAGTAGTTTTAGACCAATTTAAGAGTGATTTAAGAGTAATTTAAGATAATCTAAAACTGGTCTTAAATTACGTCCAGCTTAGCTGCTTACTATTTTAGACTATTTTAAGAGTGAATTAAGAGTAGTTTTAGACCAATTTAAGAGTGATTTAAGAGTAATTTAAGATAATCTAAAACTGGTCTTAAATTCAGTCCAGCGTAGCTGCATACTATTTTAGACTATTTTAAGAGTGAATTAAGAGTAGTTTTAGACCAATTTAAGAGTGATTTAAGAGTAATTTAAGATAATCTAAAACTGGTCTTAAATTCAATCCAGCCAGCAGCTTGATACTTTAGATTGTTTTAAGAGTGAATTAAGACCAGTTTTAGACCAGTTTAAGACTGATTTAAGAGTGTATTTGTTGCACTGCCCTGGCCATTACATTAGCCGTGTTGCTTAGCCGATATTTATGTGGTCTTCGACATTATTTATTATTATACATTTCTAGAAGTTTGGCCGATTATATACCAAAAAATACCGATAACCGATACCGATACCGATAAAAAAATACCGACCGATACCGATATTTTCTATGAGATGTGTATATACGGGTGCAGGTTCGGCGGGGGGGGGGGGGAAATTCAAACGCATATTTTTTCAATGTAAAAACACGTTTTTATAGGTTTTCGGACGCGCTGAGTTCATTTTTAGCACTTTCCAAGCAAAAAAACGTAGATTTACTGCTTTTCGAAAAAATTCAAAATTTGTCGAAAATCATCATTTTTTGACATTCAGGGGCTAATATTTTCGAAAATTTTCACCGATACAGTCGTAATATCAGTCTGAAGTTTAATCATCACAACGTAACTTATAATAATATATTTAATTCAGCTTTGTTTCCAAAATATTCTGCTCATTTATACCAAAAAATGTTAATTTTTAAACTTATTTAATAGGCGAACTATGCATCGTTAAACTGAGCTCACATATCAATTGTTATTGTTTCTTTTTGCATAGACAATAAATTAACTACATTTTCCGACACAAAATAACATTTTTAGTTAAAAGGAGCAATTTTTAATAATGAAGAATACCATAAAATACGAATTCAAAACGTCACTGCTGCTCAGCATCACGCTGGCGCTGACAGCCAATTTCGGTTCAAAAGCGCAGCTTTGTTTATGATTCCACAGTAGCAAATATCCTTTTATTTGATGCAAGCAACTAAGACTAAGCCTTTCCTAACCCAAATACTACGCCTGAGCCTAAGCACTAAGCCTCAGCCTAAGCACTAAGCCTCAGCCTAAGCCTAAGCACTAAGCCTAAGCCTAAGCCTAAGCACTAAGCTTCAGCCTAAGCACTAAGCCTAAGCCTAAGGCCTAAATTTAAGAAAAAACCTACTAAGAAACATCAGGAATAACTTTACCGCACTAAAAAAACCCCAACTAGCTTCATATTTTGAAAAACTTTGTGGTTATAGCCCGGAATTCGTACTAAACCTTACGTGCGCTGTAACGCTTCAATCAGCCTGATCCTGGTAGCTTCAGAAAAAGTTTTGTAACTTTTCAAAGCCTGAACCGATTTGCAAAATTTTTTCAGCATTTAGTAGCTTAGAAGTTGCTCTTTCAATAGTAACAGCAGGTTTTCATTTGATTCAGTATTTTTAACTAAATCCAATTTTGCGCAAAAAATTTCATGTAAAGTTTAATTTTTTGACAAAGTTTGATTTCCAGCTAAAGCTTACATCCTACAAACTTCTAACCTAGCCTATTCGAAAGAGCGTTCAATTTTGACCCCCCCCTAGGTTTGGGGGATATAGGGGGACTCCGATAATTAGTCGAAAAAATGCCGTTTTTCCGACTTATTCCACCCCTAAGGGTTTTAACACCAATAATTTCAATCTAGATTTTTATTAAACGGGGCGACAGCTATTGTGGGGGCTAGAGATCAGATTGGGGGCTTGGCTGACGATGGGGGTTCTATATTTTTATTAAAAGAGGTGGGGTAGGAAGCGATTTATGGGCAGAAATAATTTTTCCCCCCCGCCGAACCTTGACCGTATATACGTATATGTGTATATAGATGTGTATATACAGGGGCGGTCCCATGGGGGGGGGGCGGGGAGGGGCGGCCGCCCCCTCCCCCCGAAATTTTTTCCGACTGAAATTTTACACAAGGGTCCCCCCCCTTTTGGTTTTTATGGTCCGGCCGGAAAATGTTTCTCATACGTCCCCCATTGACCAAATTTAATCTTGAAAATCTCAAAAGGTTCCCCAAATTTTTTGCTCGGGGCTGCCGCTCCCAGACCCATGCGACTCTGTGGCTTACTATACCTTGTTATCATCTTTCATCAAAGCCTATGCATGTATGTATACATGAGTACATTATGCTGCGTTTGCATGTCTACACGAGTATATTATGCTGCATCTAGTTGTGTGATTTGATGTTCGCATCTTGTGTTTCATTTTCCTGTCGGAAAAAATTTCTGATACGTCTCCATAGTCGATTTGACCAAATTCGGCCTAAAAATTGAAAAATCTCTATTTTTCCTGGGTACACCACTGGCTTTTACTACAAACAGACTCAATTCATTGCCCTCGATATGGCTGCGGCTATAACAAGATAGCGCAATGCTGAAAAACGCTATTATAAAAAAGTGAAAAAATAGCTTCAGACCTCCGCCCCCCCCGAAATCGATGTCTGGGACCGCCAGTGTGTATATTATTAAAAAAATGCCTTTGCACCGAGGGCAGCAGTGTGGGTAGAATAGGAAAGTTGTTGTGCTGATCTGTAGCGGAAAAGTGCTATAAGCTTGTTGTTAAACGCCGGGACAAGTTTTGCAGCCGAATAGGAAAAATCAACTTGCTAAATGGAGCGTACAAGAGTTGCGTCAGAATAGCAGTCGCCCGACACGTTAGTGCTTTCTGCACCCTATTCGCGCGAATAATTAGGGAAAACATTTGTGACGCTTACTAGCACTCAGGACTTAGGGTCAGGTGTATACATTACATTATATTACATTATTTTACCTTTTTACTACATTCTTAAGCTGCGTTACTACATGTGCTGCACTGCTGCGTCATGATGTTTTCAAATAACAATGGTGCATAGAAAAAAATTCAGATTGACTTGACGATTTTTCGTAATGGGTTGAAATGCACATTTTAGCGTTAAGACTTAAAACTCCTTAAAAATGCAACAGCACGAAACCACAAAGTTGCAGGGGTCTGGGAGCGGCAGCCCCCAGAAAAAAATTTAAGATTTTTGTAAATTTTAGG
>JASANF010010353.1:0-18594 GCA_030248245.1 Trissonchulus sp. WLG1_4 | reverse complement strand
CGTTTTGCTGTTCCAGTTTTGATTTTTTGTTTAGCTACCAAATTGTCAATATAATCATCAATTTCTGCTTTATAGTTGTCTGTTGGATCACTGTCCAGTCGTGTATACGTTGTGTTGTCTCTTAGATGTTTTAAACTTTCATTTTCATAGGTAGTTTTTGACTGAACAACGATTCCGGCTCCTTTGCTGGCTTTATAACAATGTCGTTGCGGAATGATAGTTTCTTTAGAGCTGTAGTTTCTTCACGTGTTAGATTAGAACTGAAGTTTAGTGACTGTAAATTAGGCTTTAGATCGGAAATGATGTTTGAAATGTAGGTTCGACATAATGAAGCAGCGTATTGATTTGATTTAAATTCATGTAGTAACCTACTCTGCAAAGTTTTAAAGCTGTTGACTGTCGATAACAACGAAACATGCCTAGGCGTTGGTACAAAATTTAGACCCTTGTTCAATAACGATTGCTCGTGTGCATCGATAGTGACATCTGGTTCAATATAGACTATTGTCAGTGAGTCAGTATTATTAGGTTGCCGATAATCAGACAAATTAGTTGTTGGCCTACTTTGCCTGTTGTTAGAGTTTCGAAAGACTTTGGTTTTATATCTGCGTCTTTCGGGCAACAATATGTCAGTTTTTAATTCAGGTTTTTTCTGTTGCAAGGTGTGGGTCTTGTCCTTCAAGGTCGTGTCTTGTCTTGTCGATGCCCAGCTCAGTACATTGGTGAAACGGGGCAGCAATTGCGCTCAAGAATCAACGCACATAGGGCTTGCATTACAAATGTTACAAAAGCAAAGGAAAACCAACGCAAACTCCTACCAAACTGTAATACCACAGTAGCTAGACATTTTAGCGGCAGCAACCATAATTGTTCGGACATGCGGGTAGTTATATTGCAACAAAACTTCAACAACAACGAACTAAATAGAAAAAATTGTGAAGCGACGTGGATCGATAAAATGGGAACTCTGTTTGAAGAATCAGGTTTGAACAGCTACGACAGTGAACACCTGATTTTATTGTAATCAACTGTAGCCCACAGAAGGCCTGTCACAGGCCGAAGTACAGGCTTTCAATAAATAAAGATTTATATATATATATATATATATATATATATAGCATATATATATATATATATATATATATATATATATATATATATATATATATATATATATATATATATATATATTAAGCACGTACGTACGCAAAGACAGGTATTTGTCCGGTATGTGTAGAACACTTATTGGACCCATAAGTCAACTGATCTTCGATCTGTTTTTAAGAAAAAGATAATGAATCGTCATGCTGCCACACAACGAAACCTATGCTTGACTAAGCAGTGTGGAAATTTGACTTTTTTCAACGCAAAAGTAGTATATATCTTCTTTAAGGCCTCATTATGATATTTGATCGTAACTCTGGCAGTCAACTTTTTTGTGCATCCGATACAGCGGATATTGTAGTTTTTTTCAAGCAGTCAACTAGGTAGGCGCACGTTTGCTATGTTAATACGCTAGGGTGAGGTACATATGCCTGAGCGATGGCACAAAATTTGCACGAACTTTCAACTTATAAGAGCGCTTATAACTCAGAAACGGTGCGTCCTAGACCCTTGACCGGCAAAAATGTTTTGTTCACCATTAAACTTTTTATCGAATGGTGGTTTTGCGAGCTCTCTACGACGCAGGTAGCTCGAGCAAAGGCCAAAGGTGTCAAAGTCTGGCTGCCTAGAGAGAGAACCTCTGGGCGTCAAATGGTTAAGTCGATCAAAAAATGGTAGCCAAACAGTGATCACAGCTTTAAGGGTCGATTCATACTTACAGCCTATAGGTGTCATCGGGTAAAATTACGAACACCATAAATCGAGTTTACATACATACTGTGAAAAACGTGATCAGTTTGTGATTTTGCCGGCTGAACGGACATATACGCCAGGAAGTAGGCATAAATCGACCCAGCTGCGAAATGCGAAAGCTTGTTGATGCTTGTCCTTGTCCTTGTCTTTAGCATTTCGTCCTTTTAAGCAATTCCAAAAAAACCACCTGGCCAAATAAGCCAATTTTTGCAAGAAAATTGTGAAGTCAATTCCTGACCGTATGCAAAAAGAATAGCCGAAACCCTTTTGTCAATTCTTCAGAGCAGCTGATCAAAGTTTGTCCTTGGCCTTGTCCTTATGTTCGTAAGGACAAGTATGAACCGGGCCTTACGAAGAATGAATTCAATCCAGTTTCGGTGATCGATATTTGTTGATTTACTATGTGTTGTTTGTGACATAAATGTGATTTATGGTGCTACTTCTGTGAGTGATAGTCAAGTTTCTATATTTTTGCCTTAGGTATGTACAGTACTGCAGAAAAAAAGTGGCTTCATTTTCATGTATCACAACTGAATAACACTATACCTCCTCTGATTGCAGCTTAGGGGAAACTAGGGACCCCACTTGTTCTTGCAATAGTAGCAAGCAATTAACACCCCCCTCCCTACAACAACATCATGGTAATGTGACCCCCTTACCATAGACTATACTATACTCATGCTACACCCCCCTCCCGAGTAACGTCAAAAGCCCCCCGCCGCTAAATCGAAGCTAATTTGACCTTAAAATAGCCAAAATTGCCATTGGCTATGAGTCACCGCGAAATACATCACGTGGCGATCCGAGGCGAACTGGCGACAGTCAAATTCGCTATCGCCGCGAAACGACATACGGCTGTAAGTATGAATCGACCCTTAAACAAAATATTTCTGTTGTCATTTTTTTAATAAAAATCCAGCTGTATTAAATCGACTGCACCACTGCACTACTGCAGGTTACTGTAATGAAAAGTTTCATCTAAATTTAACTCTTTATATCTTCTGAATCAAACATTCAGAAAAATGGGGGGCACCACCGCAAAATATTTTACTAACAATCCCAAATACTGTTTGCCTGTGGTTTGAGGTAGGTATATATATTCAATAAGGCTGTCTGATTACGTTTGTGCTATGCAAAATTATCAGGGCAGCACATTTGCAAATATAGCCAATGCAAAAAAGCAGGTGTTAAAAGTTTTGATTTGTTCCAGATTTTATTATAATCGCGTCAAAAGTAGCATAAATGGGTCGCTGCATTTCGTTGTTAAACCCCGGCTCATTACGTTTGTGCAGTGCTTTGTGTTTTGTTTGTCAGCGTTGTGGGACTGTAATGGCATTATTACAACTTGCATCTTCGGCAGTGTAATATAAGAAATTGATAGCAAACTACTACATCTCTGCCTATTCAGATTATCAGTATTTGCATAGCCAATAACAAAATGCAGTCATTCAATTCAATGGCTGTTATTACAAATGCGAATAGGCAAAAGTAAAATTATTGCAGACAGATTTGATTGCTGCTGAAATTCATTTTCTACAAAACTCCACAAGACGCTCAAAAATTGCAAACAGTCTAGAAATTGCCAACATTAAAATCATGTTGACGAAAGTTCTATTTTTGGCCACATTTTTGACCGACATAATATTATTTTGCTCTGCCTCGAGTCACCATTTGCGCAAGCGTCAGTTTTTTGCATCCAACGACTTTTTCGGACTCCGACGGGCTCCTTCCGTTGACCACAATGGCCCTTTTGTTTCGTCAAACGGGCCGACGGGCATCAAAATTAACAATTATCGATTTGCTAATTGCAGTAAGTCTAAACAGCGTGCGTAGTACTGCATTAGGCTAAAATGCTGCTTTGGTGCTTATTTCTTTATGGGATTAAACGGACTGACTTTTTTTGTCCAAAGTTTTAGGAACCGAAATATCGTTCTCGGATCGGAACCCTATAGGTATCGGAAGTCTACTGTTTTGGGCTTAGTCAACCAGTTGATTTGACAAATGTTTCTTATTGGCCGCTAAATGGTATGAAAATCGCAGAAAATGTGATTTTGCGCCATGAGATTTTTTTGCATGCAACGCGCCATAGAACGCGCCATGAAATGCGCCATGAAATGCGCCATGCGCCGTCGTGTGAAACAGGCTTCAGTGTTCAATCACGTAAAAAAAATCTACAAGTCTATGTAGTTAATCATAGTAATTCATTGATCAATTACTGTTGATTAATTAATAGTTAATAATTAATTACGTTTATTGCAGCGTCGTCTTTGTGGTCCCGCCACTGGTTTTGGGTGGAGGATTTCAAAATAAACCCAAAGTTTCCCAGCTTTCCCGGACCCATTCATTTTGAGCTCACCGTTTGGGTGAGTCACTTCAGGATCGATTCACACTTGCATTCGTATGTATGTCCGTTCAGCTGGCGAAATTACTAAATAATCACGTCACAAGCTGGTAAACATAGGTAATACGCTTTTAAGATGCTTATACGCTTATTAAATTGTGGCGTGATTATTTCGTAATTTTGTCGACTGAACGGACTTACGGCTGAAAGTGTGAACCGACCTTAACGACGAGTCTGAGACCAAAACAGGTGGATTTTGCGACTGTCAGCAGGTGCTAGTTTTTATCATCTTTGGTATTTTATCATGTTAACGACATACGTACGAACGTATGAATCTATTTTTGTATCTTGAGTTTGTTTGCTTTCAACTAAACCTATTTGTTTTATGTTTCGCTGTGATTATATATGACAATATTTTTTCTGACTAATCATTTTTTGCGTTTATTTATCCATCTGGACGGCAACGGAATATTGAATCGCCTTTTGAGTTTTCAGTGATAGTTTTGAACGAAACCAGTTTGTGTTATGTTTCACTATTGCATAATAAAAGACATCTCTTGCGATCTAGGTTGATCAAACATTATTGACTGATTTGGACGCCTATTTTGAGATCAGAGCGGCGAAATTCTCGAGTTTTTTTGGCGATGGCGGGTTCGAGTTGATTCCGTGCAATGGTTACGATTTGAGAACGGGCTGCGGGGGACTGGGCTCATGGTACGCTTTCGTTCTGGAAATAAGTCTACAATAAAACCCTGTTGCTGCGTCTGAAGTGTCATTACTAACCAAACTTGTTACATCAACTAAACTATGATCACAAGTGGTTGAGCCTTGACGTAAAACAAGTGGAAAATCAAATGTTGTATCAAATACGTATGTTAGAATCACATTTAATGTTGTTTTGTTTTTAGGTTTTTTTCGTCAGAGGGCCTTAGCCAAAATTAGATTTAACGGATTAGATTTAAAATGATTTTGCTAATAACACAGCACAAAATGAAAATAGCCGGATGAAATTTCGCCCTACACGGCTTACATATGTACATTATCTCTGTGTATGCAAAGTTTCAGTAAATTACGTTTAACTGACGCTGTGTTATGAACGAAATAAAGTTAAATATAATCCGATGAATACAATTTCGGATAAGACCCAGCGAGTGAGACTACCTAACATTTTTACAATTGTGTTATGTGTAAAATCTGTTTTGCACGAGATAGACTTTCAAGGGGCTTTATATTTAAAAGTTCTGCTTACATATGTAAAACAAAGATTATAAGTATAAATATGTAAGCATAATCTACTTTGTTTTCCTAAATGCTCAACTTGATCAAGTGTAGTGTACCTAATTTCAGCAGATACTGTGACATCGTGAACACGTACTGTCGCAAGTACTTGAACGCCAACGAGTGCCCGCCCCAGCGCGGACGATACAAACTGTCCTTCACACAGCACATCAAGGAAAGCGACCTAGACAGAAACATCCTGGCAGCCCTCAGAACGGTCAGTTGCTGCAAAGGACTAGTCTGGGTTTCTCTACATCTGGGTTTGTCTGAAAACTAAGCCTACCCTGCCTATACATACCTTATACTAATACTATGATAGTTTTATTTTACTTTGTCCCAATTAATCTGATTAGATGTTGGGAATTGATTGGCAGGTCAATAGCATGTGAATTTATTTGTCGTACTTGTTATTACTAGCATGATCCTTGTACTTTTGCTTGATTTCATTAAAACAGTATTACACAATTTGGTACTGTTGTGAACTCTACAGTTAGACACTAACAAATGTAGGTATGCTCCGCCTACTTACTCTACATACCTCATCATTTATTGGCTAGATTAAAATAAGTGACAGCCATTGAAACTTGTTGAGACAAATTAGAATTGGCACAATGTAGAATACGCGTGGCTACTAGCAATGTACGAAACCATAAAGTATACATACGGTAGGAATAGGCACTGTACAGGCTTGTTGAAATATTTCTTTAATTATGTAAACAAAGTAATAACTCTTCAAAATCATCACTCATATTCGGAGCACTACCTACGTCTCATAGCAAATAATACAAAATGTATTCGAGAATAGCTCTTACGTATTTATTTCACCTTCCTTAACCTTGTCCCTGTCGTTTTGTTACTAACGGTCGATTCAGGATTTACAGCCGTACGTCTGTTCAGCCGGATAAATTACAAAGTAATCACGCCACAAAAAGCATGTAAGATAAGGACTGTGGCGTGATCGTTTTGCAATTTAGCCGGCTGAGTGGACATATAGCTGTACGTATGAATCGACCCTTAACCTCTGAATGACAGGTGATCACTAATCAGTATTTAAAGTCTGACCAAAAAATGCTGGACTCTGAGATAAAAAGAAACACGAAAATTTTCATTTTCATTTCGAAAATAACCAATGGCAAGTACCAAAAGTACAGCGAGCAGTCACGAAAATGACGCCACATGTTTTGTCTCAGGGTTCAGCAATTTCTGGTCGGAATTTAGTTCAGCACAGATCATATTGACAGACAATATCGGTTTCAGACAGAGTATTGGATCACAGTGAAGCTGGTACGAACGTCAAGCGAACCATCCAATCAGCAAGAGCTCGCCTGTGGAAGGGTCAATTTGGACGTCTGCAAGTTCCACACCTGGGACCAAGCACAGACATGCATTTGATTGTTTTCTCTCTGGCGGGAACTACAATTGCTACAATTGTCACACTAAAGCCCGGTTCATACTTGTCCTTAGGAACCTAGGGACATGGACAAGGACAATTTTTCGGTCAGCTGTTGTGACGCATTGACACAATTGTTTCGTTTATTGTTTTATATACAAACTGCGCTTGACCTGATAAATCTTCCATCAAAAATATGTATGTGAGCCAGCACAAAAAAACTGCAACAGAACAATAACTTATGGCGCATTTAAAAAAATCTGTTACACCAAGATTACAGAAAAACTTCTGCACTTAGACTTTTCCGGCGCTCCCATTAATATGTACTCTTGGTTACACTACATTGCACGCCGAAAATCGGTGGTTAACCAACTATCTTTTTTTTAATAGCTAATAAAACTCACTTAACGAACAGACACTATTACAGACAAGTATTATGTGGCACAATTGTAACAATTGTAAGACTTGTAAGATCAACAACCTGGTTTTGTTTGCGCCAAATCACAATTTTGCAATATTACAGTTAAGAGCCAACTGTATTTTGTGATTTGGTGCAACTTATACCCTGTGCTGTATTTGGCTTTGTGTGATTGATTGTCGTAATGATTTATATATTGTTCAATAACAAAGTATAAATGTTAACTATGAGTCCGTATTAATTAGAACTCTTACTATTCGTTAGTTTGCAGTACGGTAGATTCGTTGCACATTATTGACTGACCTGACCAAAACGTAACCGGGCGGTAACGGGTCAGTTAACCAACTGAACAGGTCAGCTAAATTTTATTGGAAGTTAACAAATCAGCGATAGATTGCGGTAGACAGAATATGGGCGGAGTTTGCAGCTGATTGGCTGATTAGTCAATGAAAACGTTGCATGTGATTGGTCGGTTAAAATAATTGGCAGGGGGCGGTTATGGTAGAGAATTCATTTTGGCCGGTTTTAATGTGCAACGCATCTACCGCGCAGCCAAGCTGGCCAATAAGAAGAGTTTTTCTTTCTTTCATAGTTTTCCCGTTAGCTACTCTGAATAGTGAATACCGGATATTTAATTCAACTTTAATTTACTTTAATTTTTGTATTGTTTAAAGTTTCAAACTCTTGGCATTCGTTTCGCGCTTGCTGTTTTATGGTAGTTTAATTCAACCTTTAAACTCAGTTTGCTGAAAGTTGCCCTCAAAACACGACTAAAAAAGTCGTTGTGGCGCAGTGGATTGTGTTCTAGATTAGAGACCACAAAACTATAGGACCATTACAAGCGTCTTTATATAAATTTTTTAAATTTTTTATACACCATGAATTAGCTTGTCTTATAACATATTTAGAAAGCAATGATATTATTTTTATGTATCCGATATCGTCTAAATTTCAATAATCATTCAAAGATGAAAAATTGTCTTCATACAGACAGTTTTTAGCCCAGGGAGCTTATTTTTCAATAGAATGTTGCAAAATTTCCTACAAAAAATATTTAAAAAATTGAAAATGTTTGAAGAAACTAGTGGACATAAAATATTAGATGATTTGTGAGCCATTTGGGTCAAAAACTTTTATCACAATTGACATTTCAATTTGTCCACAAGTTTTATTGTCTGCTGAAAGAACAGTGACATTCGTCTTCTGGTAAAAAGTCTTCTTTTTTGACCGAAAAAATATAGCTAGCTTTTCGGACAGGAAAGTTATAGAAATTTTAAATTGAATTTACACCCAGCTTCAAATATGGCACACTAATTCATGCCTTGTTTCCAAAGGCAAAAAACGCTGTCTTTTTTTGGTCAAAAAAGTGTTACTTCTACAATTTTGACAAATTTTCCTTTCAAAAAGAAACCCCTGTAATCATTGAGTTATGACAGTTAAGCCCGGTTCATACTCGTCCTTGTCCTTTTCCCTGTCGTTTTGTCCTTAAGCGATTCCGAGACAACTGGCGGGCCAAGTAAGCCAACTTTTCGCAGGGATAAAATGGGAGTCAATTGCAGATCGTATGCACAAAATTAGCCAGACCGCTTGTATCGTTGCTTCGCAGCAGCTGACCAAAGTTTGTCCTTGTCCCTGTCCCTGTGTCCGTAAGGACGAGTATGAACCGGGCTTTAGCTTGCTGACGTAGTAAATGTAGTTATATATTTAAGTTCTAATTTATTTAAATAGAACGCGATACTGTACAGTTTTTACGATTGTGTTTGCGGTCTAGGCTTTGTTTTTGTTACTGCTTGTAAATATTTGTGCTTTTCCCAGTTGCTTGAATGAAGAAAACATATAATGCTACAAGAAATGAAAAAAACATATAATGCTACAATAGGTATGAACTCAGAGTTCAGCAATTTCTGGTCAGACTTTTCGTAATTTATCAGCCATCCCAGATCTGCAGACTAGGGTTGTTTCAATTATGGAATTATTTTCAATTTCAATACCATTATCAATTTTTTGCCCAAATATTTTCAATTTCAATACCATTATCAATTTTTTGCCCAATTATTTTCAATTTCAATACCATTATCAATTTTTTGCCCAAATATTTTTAATTTCAATACCATTTCAATTTTTTTCTTGAAATATTTTCAATTCAATTTCAATTTTGCAAATATTTTCAATTTCAATTATTTTTCAATTTTTTTAGCGTAACTGCTGAGGCTTTTTTAATAAGTAATATTATTATAACTGTTTGTAACTGTTCATCTGTTAACACAAAAATGCGCGAAATTACATGCACCGCGCACGCCCTTACGGTATTTAACCAGACGGACTCTAACACGTGGTTTTTTATCAATCCTAGAGATCGTAAAACCGTCATTCACGTTGCAGAACATTTGATTAAACTCACTGTGTTACGAAACCCAACGAAAGTGAATGATGTAAAGATTTAAATCCACTTTTTAATAACTTACGGATCACAACGAAAGACACTACGAATTGTGACGACAAAAAGGAATAAGGACTACTTATGCACTCAGTAAAAGTGTATATAAGTTAAAATATGTAAATTTTTTTCAATAGCCGATCAACCATGTGACGCCACCCAAACTAAGTTACTGCAAACATGTTATACTTCTAATCTCGGTGAATAGCATAATTTTTGGCAATCTGGTGTCAATACTTTTTGTAAAAGTTGTGTTGGAACGTTTAAGCTACTAAGCCATTGTACTGTTATAATCTGCTATGCACTATGCAGTCCCTCTGTTATCTGCTATGCACTATGTAGTCACAGAAATACAGATCAGCGTAATTGCTATGTTATACTAAAGGCCTATTCCTTTACCGGATTAAAGGTTAATTTTAATCGGACTAAACTGTTTAAAAAATTCAGCTTAAGGCTCGATTCATACTTTTGTCCGTATGTCCGTTTAGCCGGCAGAATGACGTCACTAGTAGCCTAGTGCAGTGGATCAGCCAGCACGTGTGACGTCATTATTTCGTCATTTTGTCGGCTGAACGGACATATGTACGGCTGTAAGTGTGAATCGAGCCTAAAAATGCCATTCCAAAACGTCCGGATTAAACGGACATAACATTTAGCGCGCTGCTTTTTAATTGGATTAAACGGACTTAACTATACACGCTAAGGTAAAGTGTGCATGTTAAATCCGTTTAGTCCAGTGGTAGTCTTGGAAAGGGGTCAGAATAAAATTAAGCCGCTGGCTTATTTTAACTCCTTTAGTCCGTCTAACCCGATTTGCAATTCCTAAACCTCCGACTAAAATAAGTCTAGTCCGTTTAATCCGGTAAAGGAATAGGCCCTAAGTTTTTTAGACTTAAGTATCATCAAGAGTACATTATGGGAAGAGTATGACACTCTTCCCATTGGCCAGCTTGGCAGCGCGGTAGATGCGTTGCACAATAAGGGCCGAAAAGGGTCCCAAACGGGACCCGGTCCCAAATGGGTACCTGGTACCCAAACGGGCCCTGCAGATACCCAAACGGGCCCTCCAGGTACCCAAATGGGACCCAGGTACCCAAACGGGACCCAGGTACCCAAATGGGACCCCAGCGAATCTGATTGGCTGCTGGCTTTGAAAAGAGGTCCCATTTGGGTACCTGGGTCCCGTTTGGGTACCTGGGTCCCATTTGGGTACCTGCAGGGCCCGTTTGGGTACCAGGTACCCATTTGGGACCGGGTCCCGTTTGGGACCCTTTTTGGCCGTTATTGTGCAACGCATCTACCGCGCTGCCAAGCTGGCCAGTAGGAAGAGTGTCATACTCTTCCCATTATGTACTCTTGGTATCATACAAGATAATACAACTCCTAGCTTTATAGACTCCGCTTACAACCGGTTTGTTACATCATTGTTATGTGAATCTCCGGGTTGGAAAATTGCTCCTTTTAGGGGCTGCTTGTTTTATTCTAACCTGATATCTATTCTTAAACTTCGGACCAAACTGAGTCCAGTCTATTGACAGTTTATTAACAAAGGTACTGAAAGAAATCGTAATGTGTTTACAATAACAAACGCTCAAGCTGATAATAAAGAGACCTACGCTCAATTGAAAATAATAATTGAAATTCGACAATTTCAATATCAATTACGTTTCAATCATGGCTGTTCACCAACACATGCTACATGCACAAACAGGCATACAGACCAGACTTCTTTCCAGCAACAGACATGCAGTGAAGTCAACCAGCCCAGCATAATTGATATTGAAATTGAAAGTATAGTTTCAATTTCAATTTCAATTAAAATAATTTCAATTTCAATACCATTATCAATTTTTGACCAAATTATTTTCAATTTCAATACCATTATCAATTTTTGACTAAATTATTTTCAATTTCAATATCAATTAATAATTGATATTGAAATTGAAATTGAAAGTGGGTTTCAATGATTAAATGAAATAATTGAAACAACCCTACTGCAGACCAGCGCTCTAAACCACCAAGATAGAGTTACATACTTCACCTTAAAAGCTTGGAGAAAAGACACATTAGCATTTGGTAGGTAAAAAAGTATGAATAACATAGCAATAAAAACATAGTTTGAATTTAAAATTCACAGCTACATAATGTTGCAGATTTGTTAACAATGTTACAAAAAGACTACATCTTTACATCTTTAATGACGATCTGTAATTTAGAAATTTTGCCTCACTTAAATTCAAATTTTCCAAAATGTCTAATTTTAAAATGTCCCAAATTTAAGAGTAACAGCAATGACAAATTGGCACTTTGCAAGATAAACAGCTTTCTTGAGATTACAAACATTAAATGTAACATTCTAGTTGTTTATCAAAAGGCCATAACATTAGGGTTTCCTAGCTTTTCCGAGCTGACAAATGTTTTACATAATTTGTTCATTTATCTAATCTGCTTTTTTAGCAAAAGTCTTTAGCCATAATGCTAATTCTTGAACTTTGCAACGTTGTTATTTTTAGCTGATAAAATTTAATGTAACATTTTTCAAAAAAGTGTAACAAAATGTAACAAAAAGTGTTCGCTCGTGAAACATCTGATTGTCGTTAGAACAAAGTCATTATCGTCAAAGTTGATATTTCAAACTTTGTCTTCGAAAAAACTATTTTCAAGTTGCTCTTCTAAAAAACTTTTCGGTTCGCGGTTTTTTTATTATTCGAGTAATGCCTGCAAGTTACTTTTCCAAGGGCACCGCCAAATTGGATTTTCTGGATTAGTTTTAATACGTCAATAAAACGACATTTGTTAACGTCACATAATAGGCACCTCTCTAGAGCGTATTAAGTGGGTTAGATTTAACCTTTTTCTGCACAAAGGTTTAAAATTGCACCCAGTCCAGCTTTTGGATGGGTTTTGATCCGTTATACCACTGTGTCACTGGGACAGCTTTATGGCAGGACTGTGACGCCTAGCCACTCGGCAACCGGCTCGCTTCACTCGGATACCTAAGCGAGCCTCGCGAGTCGCGACGTGGCTGATTCTGTGAAACGTCACGCCGACTGGCTTCACTAGTGTGAGATATTGCAATTTTGATTCTGATGTAACAGTATGGTGTGGAAAAGGGTTAACCGGGTTGCATCATAACTCGATGGTTGTAATGTAGGCAGATTACATGACATATTGTACTGAAACCTCAAGAACTCTGAGGGCCCGATATCGGATTAAACTAACTGAAAGTATATTTTAGTCCGAAGTTTAAACGCCGATTTCGACAATACTTTTCTTCTGTTCTCACGTACATATAGTCACTGTCGGACTATAGACAGACGTTCTTCATGTCACCTGAAAATATATATATATTTTTTAAAAAAAAAAAAAAAAAAAAAAAAAAAAAAAAAAAAAAAAAAATATATATACACACACACACAAATATATATATATATTATATTAATGGTTAAAAAAGAAAAAATGGGGTGGAGCAAAGTAAAATGCTAAAAAAATTTTAATTTTATTTCAAAAATTTTCAAAACTCACCAAGCACACAGAACCAACATTAACAGCTGCATAAACAAACATGATCATGATGCCATTTACGACTCCTATGTCGCATAGACCTTCATTTCATGCCACCTATATTTAGATTTTTTACGCGGATGTCACAAATCTGACCTAAAAAATGCTGGACCCTGAGACAAAAAGAAACACCAGGGGCCCGTTGCACAAAAATTTATCCGACAGTTACCACTAACCAGTGTTTCGTTTTGTGCAATAAACACTGGTAGTACTCTAATAAACAGTGAAAATTTTGCGGATAACTGATACCTAATAATTTATAATTATTAGTAAATTTTGTGCAACACTGGTAGCTGATAGGTAACTAATAACTGATAAATTTATCAGTTATCCCTAACGCATTTTGCTGATAACTGATAACTACTACCGATTTTATCAGTTATCAGTGTCATTTCTTTACGAAAGAAAAAATTTCAAACATCAAGAGTACAGTGAGTGAGTTTTGTCTCAGGGTTCAAAAATATGTGTTGTGCAATGTGCATGCTGCCAAGATGCAGTCTTAACTGAAACACAGATCCGTTTAGCTATGACATTAAAGTATTTGTTTAAACAATTTATCTTAGGGCTGAAAACTCTTTTAGGTAAGTAGGTCATTTTAGTCTCTAGGTTTTATAATAGTTTTTGTTCATATTTTTGACGTAGACACAAAATGATAGCCCTGGCAGCCGCTACTGGTTGAACGGAAATAGATTATAGACAGTGGATGCACATGAACTATGCTGGGACTGGTTGGGTTATAAAAAGTACAACGCAGCATGCATAATCACTTCATAACCAGTCCGGGTTAGGTCCGCTTTCACTCTGTATTAAAATGCCATAACATTTAATCACCAGCATAACTGCTTTTTACTACAGTAGCTTTGTTGTTGGCTTACATAATGGCTCTATAAGGCAATGTTGCTCGTTTGAAAGGTTCAGTCAATATTCAGTAGAATTGAACCCATTTTTATCGAGTTTGTTTTTTACTTGTACTTGTTAGATCGATTTGAGCTTATGCCCTTCGTTTGTAAATACGTTTGTACGTTAATGAATTAGTGAAGGGGTGCTTATCTCGTAATATTGCCGGCTAAATGGGCAGACGGCCATTCGGCTGTAAGTATGAGCTGACCGACATGGCAGATAATTTTTCACAAGGTATGTAATATGTCTGTACTTCTACAATTAAAATTTGAGATGTTTCGCTAGTATTACTCAATTTGTTCTGAATATACGTGACTAAACAAACAGTATCATCTGCAATCTGCATCAACCAGCAAAATTTTTAGAATCAAAATTAATCCTATAATTGAGCTAAGAAATTAATCTAGTTAATCTTATTTATTAACTAGTATAATTTTTATTATTTTCTAGTTAACATTAATTTAAGGAAAGGCCAAAAAAGCACACCACGTCATTAAGTTAGGTATTTGTTAGTTCTCACAACACTATTTTGTGCCTGACTGTAGATACTGTTGTTATGAACGTTTGCTAACCAATTTTTCCGCTTGACTCTTCTACTATTCCTACATATAATGCATTCGTTAGCGAATATTTGCCATGATTTAATTTAGCCTGACCACAAAATCCTAAATTACATAAACCTCTTGGCATGTTTATTCAAGCAAGAAGTTACAGCAAAAGTTATTTATACCTTACTTTTTGCCAGTAAAAAAACTTATTACCTACTTTGTTTTTCATAGTCAAGACAAAAGTTAGAAAACATCGAAATTATATTTTGTGCTACGTTTCCTAATACATATCCAATAGCGAAACAAAATTACCTAATTGAAAATAATATATTAACTTTATCATCAGCAGCTATGTAAAGCACTGACCACTTTTCTAAGCGAATAACATACATATATATGTAGTATGGACAATAGTTTTATTGAGTTTTAATTAACTAAGTTTGTAAAATAAAAAAGTTAGTAAATGAGATAAATTCGTGTTTCAGGTAAATGAGATGCATAAATTCGTGTTTCAACCACATATATATGAAATACTCACTGGCCAATAAATATGTACACTCGGTTTCACCCTAGCACCTAGCACGGCTGAGACTCACATTTCAGTGCCATTGTAGCACTAAGCTTAAAAGAGATTAATTACCACCCAGTTTTTTATGAACACGTTATTCCAATTAACTCTAACTGGCTTCTACTAAAAATAGATCTCACATGCATTTATTATTCCAAAATTTCCAAGTCAACATCAACAAGTCACCATGAAAACACTTTCAACCCCGCGTTCACGTGCTCATTTTATGGTTTCATTACCACCTGTTGTTACTGTAAGTTGTAACAATGACAATGGGTGTCCGCAAATTCAACCAATCAATCAGTATTGTAAAAACTTATGCACATACATAGAAATGACAAAAAGAGTTTCAAAAATCATTTTAATGATTGATAAGTTGGTCAGAGTTCAACAATTTGGAAAAAAAGAAATGCGTCACTGAGATTCGAACTTAGTCACTGGATTCGGAGTCCAGAGTGCTGCCCACCACACCATGAGGCCTTGGACACACATTGTTAACATTGAAAAATGTCTATTGACAATTGATATAACATCTTTCATTGTACGTAGCAAATTGTTGTACTTACGTTGCTTCGTCGAAAACGTGAAAACTTCAATGTTAACTAATAATAAATTTGGAGAGACTTCTTTCAAGTCCGGTTGGCTCAGATGGTAGTTCATCTGGCATAGAAACTCGATATTCTGCAATAGTGCCTGGGGCCGCGTAAAAATTAACAGGTTAGGGTAAAAGTGAATCCTAAAAACGTAAATAGTGGGAAAATTTTTTTGACGACTTAATTTCTTGATTTTAAAATAAATATTTCGGAAACTTAGTATTGTATTGTTCACAAAATCAAAAATTTTAAATTGATATTTTTTCAATTATCATTATTTTGAAAACGTTGATTGGTTCTTGTATGTAGTTAGCGTTTACTGCTTTTTGTTCCTTCTAGAGAAGGAACTATTGTTTTGAAACTAACTGTTCGCAGCGTTAAACGCTGCTGAGCAGGCTGCATAGCCTGTATGTTTTGTGTGTGTTTTCAGCCTGGGAGTTGGCTGCTGATTTTTGTCTGCGTATATGCACAAAAATCAATAATCGATGTAGAGTGCTGTAGTGTACTTTTTCAGCCTCGGCACCGTAATGTTTCACCAGCAGTATATAAGAGCCCCTGGATAACACTGTTTATCGCTTCTTAGAGCTGATGTGCTCAGCTCAGATCAAAGCGTATTTGGGCCGAATGGCTCGCTGCAGCGGGATGCTTAACATCCTGCACCACTTTTTTGTAAATGTACGTACATGCGTAGGTAGTAGGATAAGTACCTAAGTTACGCAATGTAGTGTACAGTAGGAGAATAGATACGATTCAATTAAACTTGAAAGGTAGAAACCGGGGAAGGAACATTGCCCCTTTTGGGGCCTACTTGTAATATTGTTTTCAAACCTTGTTGTCGCTAATTTTAAAAAAACTGTCTATATTACGTATTTAAGTTGTAGATCAGTAATGTTGGTCTATGCCACGGGACGTGGACCACTGAGGTTTCGATCGAAAAATATATGGTCAAGGCCTAAAACTGGCTTTACACGTTAATTATGTATGCAGGCTGGCTTGTTTTGCGTGGTTTGTACTACAAAGTTTTAGTTTCTTAATCGGAAATCTGTTTTCTGTGCTTTTTTAAAGGACAAAAATCAGCAAAAACAGTTATTCTCACAATAGTTTCAGTCAGGGTTTAGGCTGAATTTTTTAGATTAATTTTAAGCCGATTTATTCACTTACTTACATTTGCTATTATAAACAATTAAGTATTTATATTTGTAGTTAAAATTGAATGCTAAGAAGATATAATTAAATATTTCAGTGCTAATAAAGTGGTAGCTATGTAATTAAATTTTTCAATGATTCTGTCGTGAACTTGAAATCATTAGCTTATTATATCTCAGTGTTTATTTAAGCTCCTTATTATAATATCTCAGAATTATGTAAAATTTAGTCAGTATATTTTCCAGACTCTAATAATTCTTATATGCAATGGTATAATACAACAGATAGTTAAGAGCTAAGCCACACTTGATGAAATGGTGAAAAGCTAAGAGCTGAGCCACTTTGGAAAATAAGTAAATAATCAAAAATTAATAAAAAATAAGTCAATTTTTGATATTTAGGCCGCTTATTGTCAATTTGAACTCAAGAAGAGCGTCTGACTTATTTTAATGGAAGCAAACAACATCTGGGTGGGTTTTTGTCAAAAAACTCTTAATTCGGTAATTTAGTTCCGCGATGATTAGCTATTAGGGCCGGCTTAGCTTGCTGCATTTTTTGGCTAGACATAATCTTTGTTGACTAATTTTGACTTGTCTATGTGGCCTTAACATTTTTCAGGATTAGAAGTACTTTTTCTTAATTTTATTAATCCTATCTTCTTAGTTATTAATCCTCAGTTCTTGCTTTTTAAACCCCGCACATTTGCCCTGTTTATTCCTGCCTAGATTTGTGAATGACAGTCGACAAGTGATTGTGTACTGTCAAGTCACAGTTTCGCTAGGTGCACAGTTAGAGCTGTTCTAAATTATTTTTTAAGCAAATATACTGACAGGCTGATACAATATTTTTCTTTTGTACATTCTCCGATTTGCATTCCAAAATAAGCAACGGTTGAAACCAATAGTCCCAAAAAGTTACTCTAAATTTTTGATTAACAAACGAGACAGCTCTGCATTGGTATTACCAAGAGTACATAATAGCTTCTCACTCTATATAGAAGAGTATATCTTCTATATACAGTGAGACGCTATTATGTACTCTTGGTATTACCTACTTTACACGGCATCTGTATTTTGCTCTGCACAACTGCAGTTTCGTTACAATAGTTTCTAGAATGAACAAAACAAGCACGTCTTGCGAGTAAAGTAACTAAATTTAGACAGATTTCGTTGCGACATGCTTTGGTAAATTGCCGAGGATATTCTTCGAATATAAAACGCGGCATCAAAGTTTTTAAGGCCAACACTTTTAATATGCACACTAAGCTGTATCTTGCATTCAAAACCTTGAGTTTTTCAAGGTTGTTCAATTTTTAAGGTGAGAAGTTTTAAGTACAAACCTTGTTACAGAAAACCGTTATTCATGCAATTTCAATCCAACCGCGTCAAAAACACCAAGTTAAAATAGCTTGGAAATTGCGTGTTTTTGTTCTAATGTCAACTGGTGAATTAGGCTAAACTCAACCGTTGACAATTTTGTTGTCATTGTGCAATGGCATCATAATTTCCTAACCGCTGTCCGATAGCCATTCCAAATTATGGTTTGCCGGCTTGC
>JASANF010010352.1:0-18494 GCA_030248245.1 Trissonchulus sp. WLG1_4 | reverse complement strand
ATAAAGGGGGTGCAACAAACAAAGGACGAAAAGTGACTGCCCCAATGGGACGAATTTTAACCAAAAACTAAAAAATCTGCGTCAGGACAGGAGGCTGCCGCCCCTAAACCCTGCAAGCTGCAACGACTTAGATTTTACGTTGCGTTGATTTTACGTTAACGTTGCTTAAAACTTTGTTTTCAATGCAAATTTTAGAAAACTCTAGAACTCTAGAAAACATTAACGCACACTTACTTTTGTATCAAAAGTATAATTGACACAAAAACTGAAAAAGTGCAAAAAAAGTAGAAAAATTGTAGAAAATAGTAGAAAAAAGGTAGAAAAATTGTAGAAAAAAAGTAGAAAAATAGTAGAAAAAAAGTAGAAACGGCAAAAAATAAAATTTTGCAATTGTAAAAAATGCAGTTGTTCGAAACAAAAATGGCTGTCAAGACTTGAAAACATTGACAAAATTTTAATTTCGATGCCAAAAATTTAAATCTTTAAAAAAACCTAAAAGTAGAAAAAAAGTGGAAAAAAAGTAGAAAAAAGTAGAAAAATTGTAGAAAAAAAGTAGAAAAAATGTAGAAAAATTGTAGAAAACGGTTTTCTACTTTTTTTCTACTTTTTTTCTACTCCTGTGCCTGTGCCCCCCTTTGCGGTTTGAGCACCCCCCTTTAAAACACGTTTTTTGTAGGTTTTCGCATGCGCTGAGTTCATTTTTAGCACTTTCGAAGCGAAAAAAACGTTGATTTATACCTATTCGAAAAAATTCAGTTTTTGTCGAAAATCATCGTTTTTCGACATATTAGGGCTAATCGTCAAAAATTATGACCAATACAGTCGTAATATCAGCCTGAAGTTTGCTTTTCATAAAATAACACATAATATATTTAATACAGCTCTCTTAGCAACATATTTAGCTCATTTATACTAAAAATAGTAATTTTGCCAACTGAAAAAAGAGGCGAAATATACATAGTTAAATCGAGCTTGCATATCAAAAGTTTTAGATTCTTTTCGCGTATACAATAAATTAATTACATTTTCATATAAAATTAAGCATCATTAGGCATAAGTAGCGATTTTAACTGAAAGCGAATACCATAAATACGATTTACAAACGTCACTGATGCTCAGCAGCAAGCTGGGACTGACAGTCAGTTTCGGTTTAAAAGTGCAGCTTTATTTATGATTCCACAGTAGCAAGTGTCCTTTTATTTGATGCAAACAACTAAGACTAAGCCTTTTTTGACCCACCTACTAAGCCTGAGCCTAAGCACTAAGCCTCAGCCTAAGCACTAAGCCTAAGCCTAACCTAAGCACAACCTAACACTAACACTAACTTTTCCCTTAAAAGTTAGTGAAACACTTAAATTTGGGCTTGAAACACTAACATTTTAAGTGTTTTGAGCCCAAATTTAAGTGTTTCACTAGCTTTTAAGGAAAAAGTTAGTGTTAGTGTTAGGTTGTGAATTCCAGCCTAAGCCTTTTCTGACCCACCTACTGAGCCTAAGCACTAAGGCCCGTATTCACATACTAAGTGTAACGCTTAAGGTGGTAGTTGCGTTTTCGAGGTTTTTGTGATTTCTATGTAAACTTTGCGCCACCAGTACTCGAGTTATAAGTGACGCCTGATCATAAATTTTTGGGACAGTACTGTAAAGGTCAAAATCCCCAGGCATGTCTCTCACTTTTTTGAAATTTCACCTGTGGACGTTTTTAGAGGGTTTTAATTACAAGAAAATATCGTACATTTTCGGTGCGTTTGCTTATCAGCTATTTTCTCAGTAAATTGACTAGTTATTAAAAAAGTGGGGGACATGCCTGGGTATTTTAAACATGTCAAAAACCTTACCAACTTTCAGCCCTAACAGGTAATCGTATGATCCAGAGCTGTGGCGCAAACTTTTTGTAAAAAATTGTAAAATTTTGGAAAGGACCTTTCTTTAGTCGCTTATACTGAAAACAAAATCACAGGTTAAATTTGAATGCATGGCATACATTTAGAAAAGATATTGTTCTATCTAATGCAAAAGACCGCTTGTGATTTGAATTTGTGAACGCTGAGCTATGGCTTTTCAAAAAAACACCTAAAAACGCAATTACCCCCTTAAACTTAGTGTTTGCACTAAGTGTTAGCGCTTATAAGCGCTAAGTGTTATTCACATACTTAGTGTTTATTTAAGCGCTTAGCAAACACTAACGCTTAACTTAGCGTTTCAATTTTGTATTCACATACTTAAAATTTAGTGTTTGGCTTAGAATTAAGCGCTTAAGTTTAGGGACCTCGGGAGCTCCCTAAGCGCTAAGCGCTTAGTTAGTGGATGGTGTGGGGTAGGGGTGGGGAGAGTGGGGGAGGTTCTTGGCCGCCATGGGAAGGAAGGGCATGCAATTTAGGATATATTAGTAACATTTTCCGACCAATTCGATCCATTTTGCTCGTTTAAGGGGGTAGTGTCGCGAAAGCAGTTTTGCTCATAGGCTGTGAAAATAGAACTTTTTGTTTTGAAGTAGTACATGCAATGAGAAGCTAGTCCAACGCTGTATGGTATCAAATAATTACTGCCAGACATCACACTATCAATATTGACAAATATCTTGGACCAATCGTCATTAGTAAGCCAGACATCACACAATAGGGACATAAAAGTTCGAAAAATCAAGCCAGATATCAGATTGGCCAGCTTGTGAAGTACACATCATGTGTGGACGCACATTTTTTTGCGACAAATACGAAAAAAGAAAATTGAAGGTTCGTTTTTCTTCTGATTTGAAAATAAGCGTCTAGATTTTCCACAATTTATCATTATTGCTGTTACTATTTTACAGTTTAAGTACAACTTCACAGTTCAAACTAGTATTACTCCACAGCCGCTACAGTAATCTGCACTAAATTTCGTGTGCATAAACTACAACATATCTGCTATTAGTCTGTGTAAAAAAATTAAACAGAAAAATTGATAAATGTGACTAAAAAATGGAATGTGAATAGGTTTTTTTTCGTCATTTTTTTGACTTTGAGACATTATTGCAAACTATATGCTGCACCAATTTTGCTGAAACTTGGCAAAATAATTTGTCTTTTAGTAGATTTTTAAAATAAAGAAAGAACAATTTCTAACATTTTACTGAACAAGTTTTACAGTCGCGCAAAATCGACTGCTTTCGCGACACTACCCCCTTAATCGCCAAAAATAAAAAATGCACTTTGTTGTCCAAATTCGTTTTTTTACATTTTTGAGTAGAGCATCTTAATCGAAGTAATTTTTCTTCAAGAACTTCTATTTGAAAATTTATATTTTTCATGATATGCCCCCTGAAACATGCAGAGCTGATTTTGCATTTTTCAAGAATCCTCCTGCTGAAAACATTTTTTACAAATGTATAGTTCGAGAAAAATATATATTATTAATAAGAAATAGTAATTTAAATAAATCTATAATCCGATTTATAAATACCAAATGGAAATGCGGATAAATAACGAATTCCGGATCCACATCAAGCAGGGAGCGCACTTCAAGCCAAAGCCAAAACTAAGCACAAAAGTTGCTAAACGCTAAGTTTAGTATAACACTAATTTTTAAGCGTTTATTTTGTGAATAACAGTTTAGTACAAATTAAGCGCTAACACTTAGCAAACGCTTAGCGTTAGTATGTGAATAACTCTTAGTATGTGAATTCGGGCCTAAGCCTCAGCCTAAGCACTAAGCCTATGTAAGCCTAACCCAAGCACTCACAGGAAAACCACACATTTAAAAAACATGTTAAAATCATGTTAATTCGATTTGATTTAAGGTGGCGCTCTGAATAACCGACTTTAGGCGATAAAATTTTTCACGTAAGTTTTCGTTAACTAACTTAAGAAGAAAAGTTGTTGGAAATTAAATCAGCTTTCATTTGATGTATATAACGTCAAATTTTGTTCAACTTAAAATTTTAACCTATTTTTCAATAGAAAAAAATCTTAAAATTGATACACCGAAAAATTCTATATGGCTTTTGGTACTTTTTGAAGCAGTTCTTTGTAGCTAATTGCTAGTTGTAACTTTTCAAAAAGTCGTTTGTGTAGGCAAACTTTTCTAAAAAAATTTCCAAAATACGTTGACCAACATTGCCAAAAATACACTATTTTTCAAACTAATTTTTCGTTAGCTACTTTTTGGCTTCTGAAACTTTTCTCAACGGATTTTAGCACAGGAAAATTAGCTCTATTTTTTGGAAAATACGTATGTGTAGGCAAACTTCAGGTTTCTGAAATTGGGCTATTGCGTATATTTTTTTAAGATTACTGTCAGCTGCGAAAACCGATCCGGATGAAATTTTGCAGACTGTTAGAGCAGATATATATGGAGGCGCCGAACTTTTTAAATTGGAATTATTATGATTTGGCTCAATATGATAGGCTTTTTAAAACTTCACTTCTGATAGAAATTATAATAACTAAAAATTTATTGCAAATAACAAAAATTTGACAAAAATGGCACCTCGGGAAGATAATTGTCTTTAATTTAAGCTATAGATTGTTAAATTTGGTTGAGGCACCATTGAGCTACGTCATTTCAAAAATTAGTCAAATTTTTCAAAATTTCAATTTTGATGCAGTCATAAAATTTGCTAAACTGCTCCGAGACTCATCAAACTTTGCAAAAATGCTTGCCTGGTGTTCATCTTGATTGCACTTAAGCAAAAAAGTTCGTATCAGCAAGAAACAAAAAATTATAGCAAATTGATTTATTGGAAGTTAGTCAGAGCGCCCCCTTAAGGGGGTAGTGTCGCGAAAGCAGTCGATTTTGCGCGGCTATAAAACTTTTTCAATGAATGATAAGACATTGTTCTTTATATATTCTAAAAATATGTGTCAAAGCAAATATTTTCGCCAAGTTTCACCAAAATTGGTGCAGCACGAAGTTAGCAGTGAAGTCGCAAAGTGGGAAAAATGACGTTTTGAAAACCTATTCACATTCGATAATTTCGTCACAATTAAAAACTTTTGGTTTTGATTCTTTACACAAAGTAAAAGCACATATGCTCTAGTGTATGCACACAAAATTTAGTGCAAATTACTTGAGTGGTTGTGGAGTAATGCCTGTTTGAACTGTGAAACTGTGCGTAACCTGTAAAGTACTCACAGCAATAATGATAAATTGTAAAAAATTTAGACACTTATTTTGAAATCAAAAGAAAAACGAACCTTCATTTTTCATTTTTCTTATTTGTGGAAAAATTGTGCGTCGAAATATTACATGTACTTTACAAGCTGGCCAATCTGATATCTGGCTTAATTTTTTGAACTTTTGTGTCTCTATTGTGTAATGTCTGGCTCACAAATGGTGATTGGTTAAAAATATTGGTAGATATTGGTAGTTTAGTGTCTGGGAGTATTTATTTGACACCATATGGCATTTCACTAGTTTCTCAGTGAACGTACAATTTCAAACCAAAAAGTTCCCCTTTTGCAGCCTATGAGCAAAACTGCTTTGGCGACACTACCACCTTAACATGAAATTAACATATGTGAAAAACCTGTTAAAAATATGTTAAAATTTTAACATACATAAATTTAACATCTTTTTTGCAAGCTCCGCCCACCAGCCTGGTTTTTAACATGAATTTATTATATGTTAAAATCATGTTAATATTTTTAAATAGAATTAACATGTTTTTTAAATATGTTAAAAACATCTTAAAGTTTTCAACAGGATTTTAACATGTTTTTAACACATGTTAAATTTGTGTTAATTTTGTGTAAAATACTTTACTGGTTTTTACCATAATTTTTAAATATCTTAAAAACATTCAAAAGTGTGCACAACCAAATTGTTTCAAATAAAATTAACATGTTTTTTTAATAAATTTAGCATGTTTTTTAAATAAATCTAAGATGTTTTTTTAGCAGTTTTTTTCAAATACAAGTACAAATTGAAGTGTACATATATATTGAATGTGTATTATATTGAATTTTTTATTTTCATTTCTTGTATGTACACTTGTATACTTGTATAACAACGTTTTCCATATTTCAAAATGTCATTCGAATTTAGTTGTTAGCTGCAATAACCTGTAAGGTTTTATGTTTTATTGTTTCTTGACTCTCACTGCGGGTTGTTCTCGAAACCTTTTTGTTTTTATACCTGTTGCTCATTTACTTGTATGTGGTCGCGTTTTTTTGCTAACAGCAGTCGCAACTTTTGTGTTTTTTCTGTTACTGTATAGTGCATAATGCATATGCGTAATGTAAATACACACATACTTGCATTTTCTTGCATGACCATATTTTATCAATTTTAACTTTATTCCTAGTGTTTTGGCACAGTGGCGGATCCAGGGGTGGGCCCACGGGCCCCGGCCCGGGCCCCCCCCCCTTTGCCAAAGAGGGCCTATACAAAAAAATTTCCGATACGTCTCCAATTGACCGAATTTGGCCTAAAAATCAAAAATTTCCCCAATTTTTTTTCTGGGGGCTGCCGCCCCCAGACCCCTGCAATCCTGTGGCTCCATATTTCTTGCCTTTGTGTTCTGTTAAAGCGTGTTTATGTGTATATGGGCGCATTGTACACTATTTATTTGCTTAATACACTGTTTAATGTATTCTTTTAGATGTTTTGAAAGAAAGAAAGGTTTATTGGCACAAAAGCAACAAGTTAGGATAACAAAAACAGTAGTAATGGTCAGACTGAAGCGGTGGGGGAGAAGTTATTTTCGATTCTAATTCGCTTCCTACCCCATCTTTTAATAAAAATATAAAACCCCCATCGTCAGTCATGCCCCCAATCTGATCTCTAGCCCCCAAAATAGCTGTCGCCGCTGTTAATAAAAATCTGAAGAGAAATTATTGGTGTTAAAACCCTTAAGCCCGGTTCATACTCGTCCTTAAAGACTGTCCCTGTCCTTAAGGTTTGTCCCTGTCCTTATAAAAGATTAATTCATACTTCCGAAGTGTACTTTTCCTATTCCCTGCCCCTAAGCTGCGGTTGATTCATACTTGTCCCTAAGCAGCTTAGGGAATGTCCTTTAGCAGCCATAAGGACTGTCCCTATGTCCCTAAGCAATGTTGAGCAATGTTCTACTTTTTCCCTGTCCCTAAGCAACTCGGCCAATCAAAATACGGCAGTTACTACATATGACACGAAGAACAGCCAATCACGGACGAACTCAACTACTAGTGAAAGAATGTCGTGGGCTTGTGTTGCGGTAATTAGTCCACCGTTATTTTTTGGGTTATTTAACACATTTTTGCGTGAAAAATACTTGGTTTTCAATTTTTATACCAACCTTAAATATACTAAAAGTTTATAAAGATGTTTTAGAGCTTAAATTTACATGACCTGGTAGTCAAGTGGTTAAGCTTTTTGCTCCTCAAACTACGTATCACAGTTCGAATCCCATATTCGAAATTTTGTCTTTCCTTTTTTTCAGCCTACAAATAGGTTTGATAACTTTTTCAAGGTACTTTAAACAAAACGCATTTTATCCAATGACGTTTGAGCATTAGTTCATGTGAAAAAGACTATTTCCTTGTCCTCAAGGAGTATGAATCAATCACCTCTAAGGACAGGGACAAGGACATTCCCTATATACCTTAGGGACATTTCTTAAGGACAGGGACAAAGCATGAGGACACAGGGACAAGGACACCTAGGGACAGGGACAAGGACAACGCTTAAGGACAGGGACGAGTATGAACCAGGCTTTAGGGGTCGAATGAGTCGGAAAAACGGCATTTTTTCGACTAATGATCCGGAGTCCCCCTATATCCCCTAAACCTAGGGGAGGGGGTCAAAATTGAACGCTCTTTCGAATAGGCTAGGTTAGAAGTTTGTAGGATGTAAGCTTTATCTGGAAATCAAACTTTGTCCAAAAATTAAACTACATGAAATTTTTTGCGCAAAAATACTGAATCACATGAAGACCTGCTACTACCATTAAAAGAGCAACTTCTAAGCTACTAAATGCAGAAAAAATTTTGTAAATTGGTTCAGGCTTTCAAAAGTTACAAAAACTTTTCTGAAGCTACCCGAGCCAGGCTGATTGAAGCGTTACAGCACAAGTAAGGTTCATTGCAAATTTCGGGCCATAGCTGGGAATTTTTTTTGAATATGGAGCTGCTTGGGGTATTTTAGTGCAGCAAATTTATTTTTGATGCTTATTAGCAGGTTTTCCTATAAAATTAGGCCTCAGGCTTAGGCTTAGGCTTAGTACTTAGGCTTAGTGCTTAGGCTTAGGCTTAGTGCTTACGTTAGGCTTAGGCTTAGTGCTTAGGCTGAGGCTTAGTGCTTAAGCTCAGCCTTAGTAGGTGGGTCAGAAAAGGCTTAGTCTTAGTTGCTTGCATCAAATAAAAGGACACTTGCTATTGTGAAATCATAAATAAAGCTGCACTTTTGAACCGAAACTGACTGTCAGTGCCAGCTTGCTGCTGAGCATCAGTGACGTTTGTAAATCGTATAATATACCACATATTATGTGATATTCGCTTTCATTTAAAATCGCTACTTATGCCTAATGATGCTTATATAATTTTTTATGAAAATGTAATTAATTTATTGTCTTGTCTACACGAAAAGAATCTAAAACTTTTGATATGCAAGATCAATTTTTCTATGTATATTTCGCCTCTTTTTTCAGTTGGCAAAATTACGATTTTTAGTATAAATGAGCTAAATATGTTGCTAACAAAGCTGTATTAAATATATTAATATGTGTTACTTTACGCCGATCAAACTTCGGGCTGATATTACGACTGTATTGGTCATAATTTTTGACGATTAGCCCTAACACAGGAAGAAAGTGTATATCGAAAATATCTAGATTATCTGTAAATAATCTCTGAATTTTGGGTGAAAAAATTCAGATATAATTTACCCTTTCCATTCAGATAGAATCCACAGAAAATTTACAGAAATTTACCCAGAATTCAGATGTAATTTACAGCCATTTACCCCGAACTCAGAAACTCTGAAATTTTTCTGAATTTTATCTGAAAAAAGGCTATGTACAATTAACCTAAAATTCACCCAGATTATAATATTACTGAAAAATATTTTGCCAGCATTTTATAATCGAATGCCGAAAAATTGGTTTTGTATTCACACAGCCTATATTTGAGTCTGCTGCTATTGAAATGGTTTCTCGTGCAATTTTTTTGCCAGAAACGCAATAAAATTGTTTTAATTTTTCATTACGACTAATAAAATCTACGTATCGTCTGTCCAGAACCTCAAAAAGCGTCGATGCACTGGCTTACTTGCTTAATTTGTGTGAAAGTTGAATAAAATCAGTAAATTCCAAATTTTTCCAATTTTTTGTGGAGATATACACGTCAAAACATCAGAAATAGTATTTTGGGCGACTTTCCTTCAAGAATGATAGGTTTTTTTGGCTGTTTTTAAAAAATACGGCGCAAATCCTTGATTTCCGGGCGCCCCTTTAAATTGAGCTTGACTATCTATATAAGTAGATCAATTACACAGTTCAGTGTCATGCTAACAGAGTTACCGGTGACGTCAGAACATGGTCACTATGTGTAAAACAATTATTTTTTGCCACGGGGTGTCCCCCCCCCTTTTTCTATAATTAAATTATTGCTCAATATACCTACATTTTTACTGTGCCCCATTGGAGCAAGTTTTTGTCGTTCGTTCAAAATCTGCAGTTATTGCGAGTATTCTAGATGACTTGGTGGCTTAGCGACAGAGTGTACGCTTGATAACCATAAGGTTGGTGGTTCGATTCCACTACAAAGTCATCTTCATTTTGTATTTTTCATTTTTCGTTTTGGACGTTGGAAAAATCGCCAATGCTGGCAGCAGCTATAGCCGGCTATTTCAGACCAAACAGTGTATTTGTAACGGCTATTGGCGGCTATAGCCGAATCGCCACTTCTAGGGGGTCTCTACTTGATTTCAAAAATAGCCATAGTCTGGCTATAGCCACGATTCTTCAGTCAAAACTTGGCCATTTGAAAATCGCCAAAATAGCCGCGGCGAGCTGTATCTATGGCGAATCAGCACAAGTGGAAAAATAGCCACTGCTGGCAGCAGCTATAGCCAGCTATTTCAGACCAAACAGTGTATTTGTAACGGCTATTGGCGGCTATAGCCAAATCGCCACTTCTAGGGGGTCTCTACTTGATTTTAAAAATAGCCATAGTCTGGCTATAGCCACGTTTCTTCAGTCAAAACTTGGCCATTTGAAAATCGCCAAAATAGCCGCGGCGAGCTATATCTGTGGCGAATCAGCACAAGTGGAAAAATAGCCACTGCTGGCAGCAGCTATAGCCGGCTATTTCAGACCAAACAGTGTATTTGTAACGGCTATTGGCGGCTATAGCCGAATCGCCACTTCTAGGGGGTCTCTACTTGATTTCAAAAATAGCCATAGTCTGGCTATAGCCACGTTTCTTCAGTCAAAACTTGGCCATTTGAAAATCGCTAAAATAGCCACGGCGAGCTATAGCCGCGGCGAAACAGTCTAATCGGCAATATGTGCTAAAAATCGCCACAGCTATTGCCGGCTATTTTAGACAAATCCGTGTATAATAATTGGCTATAGCCGAATCGCCGTTTCTCCGAGGCATCTAAAAAACCGTGATACATGGGAAACTTACCATTTTGCAGAAGTAGAACCAGGATTTTTATTTTTTCTGACTTGTGGTGGAAAATTGTACAACTCTTTCTGTGAGCTATACAACAATCTTGTTTTTTGGCTTATTGGCTTATTGTGTGTTCTCTGGCATGCATACAGACTGATTGAGCCAAGATAGGTATTTGTCGTTATTGGTAGCCTTGAGTCAGAAAGTTCTAATTTTGCACAATACAGCATTGTACTAGTTTCTCAGCGAACTTAAAATTCGTTAGCAAAAAGCGATCTATGAGTAAAACTGCTTTGACGACACTTCCACATACATATTTGTCCTTAAGCTCATAAGGGACGACGACAATTTTCGTTACTTGGCGTAAAACACAAAACCAAATAGTTACGTCGAATTTTTTTCAAGCAAAAATGTGGCTCATTTGTCACGGCATTTTTTTGATTTGCATAAGGACAAAATGATGAGGCTATTGCGGCATTAAGAACAATATCAACCAACCGTTTCTGACTAAGTCCAGTTACAACTCGAAAATAATTTAAAAAACTCAAAGTCAAAATACTACTATTTTTGTTTACCAAACTTTACTCATAAGTTTGACATTCCAGTCTTGTTCATCAGTTAAAATTTTCAATCTCTAGAAAGGCACCAGAACCTTATTTCAGGAAACAAAGACATACCAAAATGAAAAACGTCTTCTTTTTTTTGTTGACTACAACAGCCATTTTGTATGTTATTGGTGTTAAATTTAGATGTGTTCAGCTGCAAAGAAGTTTAATTTTTGACTTGCACCCCACACGATTAACAAAATATTGTTGTTTGTAAAACAACATTTTTGGGTTTTGTTTTTGGGGAGTGCAAAAAGTGTTACAAATGTGATCATCGTTTTTTTTTAATTAAACTATCAAGTTGCCATTTTTGCCACTTTGTGCATTTTGTCAAAACTTAGTAAGACATTTTTCTCTGTTGGTGGCGGAGTTAATTACTAGAAAAACCACATCGTACGGTTTTTGTTTTTGCCCTGACTTTAAAGGTGTTTGATTAGTACAGTGTTTGTAAAGTTCTATTTTATTATTTTACTATTTAACCAAGTTGGGTTCCTCCACTTTTGTATCGTTATTTTAAAAAGCTGAAAATTAGTAGGAAAACACTAACAGTATTCCGAGTAAATTTTAACTATGTAACAAGTCTAAATGGACATAAATTTGTAAAATTAAATTTTTCAAATCCGTAGAATTTAGCTAGAAATTTAGTAGATCCGCTGGAAAACTAGAATAATAAAATAATAAATAAATAATAATAACTAAAATAAACTAAGCCAAACAACTCTAATTTTTTGCGAACCGGTGTGAACCGGTTTCGGGTTTGGCGCGCAACAGAGCTTTGGTCTGGAGGTGGATTTTATAAGCAGCATACTCCTGTCAAATTAAATTACTCCATGCCCGTTGGAGGTTTAGGAATTAGAGCACCCGACCGAATTAAATCCCGGCACATTTTTTTTGCACAAAACCTTCTCAGATGTGAAAAGTAGCATAAGGTCCGCTGACTAGTCTATAATTGGGTTACGCTGCTTTGGCTGCCGTTTTCTTTTGTTTGCGAAAATTTGTTTTTTAAAGAATAAACAGGCATGACAGGTCAGCGTTGGGCTTAGCGTCGATTCATACTTACACCGTTTGTCTATTCAGCCGGCAAAATTGTAAAATAATCACGTCACCAAAGCAATAGTGCACAAGATAAGTTTGTGCTGTGATTTTTTCATAATTTGCGGGTTGACGGACAGACGGCTGTAAGTATGAATTGAACCTTAAACTATATAGTTAGCTTTTAGTTCAGGTAATAAAGAATGCGAAATTTTATTGATGTACACATGCATATTGCATACATAAATGTTCATTTTAAAAAATTAGGATTTATTTGAATTAATTTTGCTCATGCAAAACATCCCTTGTCCTTTGTCCTCTCCGTTTTTAGGGACAAAACGGCAGGGACAAACAAGGGCAAGGATGAATATAGTTATTTGATTCGCATAAAATATTTGAACGATACTTTGTGAAAGTTTTATTTAGTTATTTGAAAGTACATATGTGCAATACTGCAATGTGCAATATTGTGTAAAAACACACTCACTCAAGAACCAAACGCTAAAAGTTGTAATCACATTTACAACTTTGTTAAAAACTGTTACTGTTTTCTTCGCAAAATATTCCTGCAATGAGGAACTAAGTGTATCATACTTGTGTGCAAACACGTATGACTGTACAAATTTCGTAAATTCCCTTTTCTGAAACTACGCTTTAAAAAATTTACGGCATATTTCAAGGGCAAAAATAGCACTATTACATTAAAACGATTTTGGAAAACCATTTTGAAGTCATTTCTGACTAGTGAAAAACGTTCACAACTTGGTTAGAGTTTAAGGGTGCTTGACATCGGTTGCGTTTTGACTTTTAGTTTTTCTTTAACCTCTGGTCGGTACGACTAACTAGTGTTTCAGCGGGGTTTGTAAAAGGATGGTGTTTTGTAGCTGATTAAGGTCCATTTATGCTTACAGATCACAGGTCATGCAATTTCCTTTGATTGTAATGGATGTTTTTCGGCACTCGTCTGTAAAATAACTCCTAATCTTAAACCAGGGCCCATTTTTAAAGATTTCAACAGGCCGTTGAGCTCTACGGAGCCGTTAGAAATTCTCCTTTCAAATCAGGCGACTACTAATATAAACCTAAAGATAAAATTTGGACTATGACAATAAAACAACCACCTTTGCGCCATTGTGTTATGCTTGATACATGCTGCAATGAATCTAGCACTGTTTTTCAATAAGGGTGCATTCACTTAGAGCATGTCCGTGCAGCGGACAAAATTAATAATCACGTCACAAGCTGATCTACCTACATTAGGTATACATAATTGATAGGTAGTGTGATTATTTCGTAATTTTTCCAGTAGAACGGACATACGGCTGTAAGGCCCGGTTCACACAGACGTACTTTTTACTTTTTACTTTTTACTTTTGGGCCAAAAGTAAAAATTTCGGTTCATACAGAACGTACTTTTTACTTTTTACTTTTGGCCAAAAGTAAAAGTAGAAACGCGTTCTACTTTTTACTTTTTACTTTTGCAATCTAGCCAATCAAAATGCTCTGAGAAAAGCTCCGCCTATTGAGCTTCATTATTGTTGGTTAGATTTGCATTTTGACAGACAAGTGCGCCAAAGCTAGCCAATTGAATGCGATGTTCCTTAAGTAAAAAGTAAGCCTGTGTGAACACTTTTGCAAAGGTAAAAAGTATAAAGTCAAAAGTAAAAAGTATAAAGTAAAAAGGAAAAAGTAAAAAGTAAGTCTGTGTGAACCGGGCCTAAGCATGAATCGACTCTAAACTGCAGTTGTGTTTCAGGACTAAATCCGCTTAGAATGGCCAGCGCCCCCTTGGGAATCTCAGCCGCAGACTCCGGCGTGGCGGCAGACCGAAGTATCACTTTCCAAGGCTACCAGGCCGCTGAGCACGTGTGCTCTCCAGCCAATCAGTATGAAGCTGTCAATTTCTACCAGGAAAAGCCTTACAACTACGTCGTGTCCATCGAAACGAAAACTCTGCTGCACACCACTTGCGAGAGCCGACAACCCAACAATTGCGGAGTCAAAAATGACAGCGATTCTGCTTGATGAATATGTAATGTCGCTATTCTATCTTGATTTGTGATGTAAAAAGTTTAACTATCAAATTTTGAGCTATTGTTACTGTATCGTTACTGTTCTCATTAGTCTGTTAAACAAGTTTTAAAAGTTTTCAAACATTGTAAATCAGATTATATACATAATCTAAAAATTAATTCAAAGAATAGATTTGCATACGTAACGTAGGTACCTCCTGTTCTCATTTTTCCTGTTGCGCCACAGCGCAACAGGTAGTTTATACTTGGTTTGTATAGGATTTGCAGAATCTGTAAATCCATACATTTACGTGACAAATTACCTACCTTTTGTGTTGTGTGCGTGTGTTTGCTACTGCCTGTCTCTTGTGTAATGTGTGGTGGCTGCCAACAGGCTGCTGTCAATATATGATATAGCTGATATATGCATATAATAACAGCACAATGTGTGCCTTGCCTGTAAGAATTTCAGTATATATTAATACACGAGTACAGTATTTAAAGTACACACTCAGCTCATATTGGCCGAATATCAATAACTTATTGATTGATACAGTCCACCTGTATTAATGCTGCAAACATACCAACACTAAAGTTCCTTTGACAGGAAAATCTAAACATATTAGTTTAACAAAATGGTTGGCAATAGAAATCTTAAACCAGAATGAAACATCAAACATTCTTTACGCTTCTAATTACTGATCATAAATTGTCACACTGTTCAAGACGAAGTAGCTCAGTTGTGAGAGCGTTAGACTGAAGATCTAAAGGTCCCTGGTTCGATCTCGGGTTTCGTTAATTTTTTAAAATTCATTGGTTTCAACTTTTATTTAATTATTTGTTAATGAATTTTTCCCCTATATTTGCTCTTTAGCTAGAAATAAGATTGCGTTTATGGATTTTACTTTTATTTATTTATATGTTTAATAACTAACCTGTATGCCTGTTTGTAGCTTATGACCGCAATGTTGTTTCGAAAATTAATAATTGCGTCTTATTTCCTTTAGAACATAAACACTAGAGTTAAGAAACTCGAATTAACAGACGCAGTTCTTGACTTTGAAGTAGACACCATTTTTTGTTTTCACAAATATAATATTAATATAATTTAGTTTTACAACTTTCCAATTAAACACGCTTGAAAAATTGAGCTTTATTAGCTTTTTATGGAAACTTTGATGCGATAACTAAATTTTTGTTCAAATCAAACAAACTGCACATAATTCCATCTCTTATAAAACATATACGCTAATTTTGCCCAAAACGACACCGATAACAAAGCAAAAATCTGAGCTCAGAAGACTAAAAATCAAAAACAGACTGGAGTCTGAAACTCTTCGTATGATGTACTCTTGAAATTTTTAAAATTTACTGTAGCTGCCAATTACTTTTTACTGCGCAACAGGCCTAATGTTGTCAAACGTTCACCCTTTGCACTCACTGGATTACTTTTGCAGTAAGCTTTTACTTGTTCCTGTTGTGCCACAGCACAACAGGTCTTTAATTTTGATTCTGGCGCTATAACACTAAACTGTGCAAGAATTGCATCTGTCTGCGTGTTGAACGTCAGCTCATGTGTGTATGTGCGTGTGTCACCTAGACTTTCAGTGTATTCGTAGCTTAATCCTAATCAGCTTCCCTGAAGTGAATAGACTGTATGTATTCTGCTAAGACCGAAACGTCGGGTCGAAAAATTTCAAAAAGGAGCTGCCGGAGTGGATTCGAACCACCAACCTTTCGATTACGGATCGGACGCCATACCAACCGAGCTAACCGGCCACATACGAACAGATGATATAAAGCAGTATCAACTAAAATGTAAAACAGATTGAGTTGCGGACAGATTGCGTGAGCAGTCGTTAACGGTTCACCTCGGGAACGTCTCACATAAAACTTATACTTAAGTAAGATTTTCGACGCATTTGTTTGAGTGTATTTATAGGTAGGTATTTGTAGGTTAAAAATACATTTTGAACAGATGATTCTGTTTGAACTGATACTTTAGTTGGCGGAATTATGTACTTTCTGCGAAATATAGTCACTCGATTGTCATGAAAGAATCTCTTGATCAATACACTTCTCACTCAGTAAAAGATCTCGTTCGTACATAAAACGTTGTTGTAACGTTCGTTATTGTAAGTTAAAGCTACTTTAAGCGTTTGTAGCATAAACAACTTATTGTCAGATAAAAACTCTTTGAATTTTATTTTTTGCATACAAATTTTGCTGAAAAAAACTACATCAATATTTTGCATACACATTTTGCAGTAAGATAAATAATTGCTGCACAACAGGTTTTAGCTGACCTGCTGGTCAGCTTATTTGAAGGCAATTCTTAATACTTACTGAAGTTTTTGCCGCAGATTGGGCTTGTTTAATATTTTTTGCGGTTTTTGCAAGTGGAAAAATCGTACCAATGTGTCAATTGATATTACCTAATGTAACCCGACCGTGTTCTGTGTTATTTACACTTAACTGCTGCTTGTACCGTAGTCGTGTAATGACGGTTGTGATCTCCAACAAAATCAAGTTTTTTGCCCTATATTAAACACCTTAAGCAAAAATTTTCACTCTCATTTTTCCTGAAATATTGACAATAAAGTCCACACATTATTGTTGTTGACTGAGCTTTATACATGCAAGGTGGGCTGAAATTGCAGAGAGTGAGATTGCGCTTTATTCAATCATTCCGGATAAACAATCCTAACTTTTTATCTAAATAATCTGCTAATTGAGCTTCTATTTCTGCATTTTGTGTACATAACTGTGTTTTGCTTAAAATAAACCCAAATAATAAAATTATGTCTTGTCGTCCTGCTAGAATAGCCATAAGGCATTATGCTTTTTTCCTGTTGCGCCACAGCGCAACAGGTAGTTTATACTTGGTTTGTATAGGATTTGCAGAATCTCTGCATCCACATACTTACGTTACAAAGTACCTACCTGTTGTGTTGTGTGCGTGTGTTTGCTATTGCTTGTCTCTTGTGTAATGTGTCGTGTCTGCCAACAGACTGCTGTCAATATAGAAGCTGATATATGCATATAACAGTACAATATGTGCCTTGCCTGTAATAATTTCAGTAGGTATCAATAACTTATTGATTGATGTTGGGACAATTCAGCTGAATTATGCAGCAAACATTGCAACACCAAACTTCCTTCGACAGGAAATTTAAAAATATTGGTTAAACAAAATTATTGGCAATAAAAATCTAAACCGAATGAAACATCCAACATTCTTTACGCTTCTAATTATAGACCATAAATTGTCAATATTTTCAAGCCGAAATAGCTCAGTTGTGAGAGCGTTAGACTGAAGATCTAAAGGTCCCCGGTTCGATCTCGGTTTCGGTATCTTTTTTAACTTCATGGCTTCAATTGTTATGCAATTGTTGTTAATGAATCTTTTCCTCTATATTTGCTCTAACTAGAAATAAGATTGCGTTTTATCGATTTTACTTTTCGTTATTTATATATTTAATAACTAACCTGTATGCCTGTCTGTAGCCTATGAACGCAAAACTGTTTCGAAAATGAATAATATTATGTCTCATTTCCTTTAGAACATGAACACTGCAATAGAGTTAAGAAACTCTTTAAGTAACAAAGGCACTTCTTGACTTTTGAAGTACATATGACATGAAATATACCATTTTTTGTTTTTACAAATAAAATATTTATATAATTTATTTGTACATTTTATCAGTTTTTTATGAAAATTTTGATGCGATAAATTTATTATTCAAATCAAACAAACGGCACATAATGGCTTCTTCTCTTATAAAATATGTACTGCTAATTTTGCCCAAAACGACACTGAGAACAAAAAATAACTGAGCTCAGAAGACTAAAAAATCATAAAACAGACTGGAGTCTGGGACTATTCGTATGATGTACTCTTGAAAATTTTAAAATTTACTCTGGCTGACAATTAGTTTTTACTGCGCAACAGGTCTAATGTTGTCAAACGTTCACCCTTTGCACTCACTGGATTACTTTTGCAGCAAGCTGTTGCTTGTTTCCTGTTGTGCCACAGCACAACAGGTCTTTAATTTTGATTCTGGCGCTACAACACTAAACTGTGCAAGAATTGCATCTGTCTGCGTGTTGAACGTCAGCTCATGTGTGTATGTGCGTGTGTCACCTAGACTTTCAGTGTATTCGTAGCTTAATCCTAATCAGCTTCCCTGAAGTGAATAGACTGTGTATTCTGCTAAGACTTCAAAACGTCGGGTCGAAAAATTTCAAAAAGGAGCTGCCGGAGTGGATTCGAAC
>JASANF010010351.1:0-23570 GCA_030248245.1 Trissonchulus sp. WLG1_4 | reverse complement strand
TACCATCTTTAAATTACCATCTTTAAAACTATCCTATTTTTTGTGATAATTATAATAATAGGGTGAGGTGGCTCTGGAAGGGTTGGCGTTGATGTTCTGAACATGAAACAAGTTTACATTGTGCTGGACGTGACCCGGTTCTCTGGTTCCAGGTCAATAAAGTTGGAGTTATTTTATTGTCAAAACTAATCATCCGTTTTTCGGCACATAAGTCAGCGGTAACCTATACTTTTTATGGTGTCAAATCAAAGCTGTTCTTATATCCTAACTGATGCCGAAAACTAGAACTTTTTACCAGTTAGCTAAAAAAAGTTATGGCGTCAACAATTTTTACGTAAACTTAGTATTTTTCAAAAATGTTACGTAACGTCCGTGTTACCATTGATATAACAAAGGTAATGCTTCTATGAAGTCAGCCATATTACTGTGATCCTTACACAAAACAGTTTTTACTCTATCAGTGACCATGGAGCCGGCAATATGGGTCTAAATTTGAAATCTATTTTATTCTAAAATTTTATTTTGCGTTTTTCGGTATATAAGTCAGCGTTAACGTGTAGCTTTTTTGGTATCAAATAAAAGCCCTTCTTCTGCTCTATCTAACTACGAAAACCGGAATCATTTACGTGGTCCCTGAAAAAAGTTATGGCCAAAAGTTCTTTTTCGAAAACATTTTGTTCGAAAAAATTCCTCCGCGACTACTCACACCATATACGTATTGAACAAAAGTTCGGAAAAATTGAAATCGTTATAACTTGCGTCAACCTTGACGTAGAAACACAAAATTGACAGCATTCAACTCAGAATTGAAAGGGCTTTCGGATGATACCTTACATGACGTTTACGGACGCAACGGCCAGTCACATATGACTATTATTTTTATACTGACCATTTGTCGCTTTTTACGTCATCATGCGACATATCAATTGATAGCTCTTGACAAGCGCAAGCATATAAAACAAATTTCACGTCGATACCGTATTAACCCTAACAAACGTTATGGCTCCTGGAATTTTTCCCTTTGGTGACTACCTATAATCACCTCATATGCGATCAATTCGCATTAAAATTTAATTTTGAACAAAATTTTAAAAAAATTTCAAAATTTTTTTATTGTCATACAATAACTTACTTCGGGACCTAGATTTGGTCGAACTAGTCTAAACTAGACGCACTAGTCTTGTTTAAGGGGGTAATTGCGTTTTTAGGTGTTTTTTTGAAAAGCCATAGCTCAGCGTTTACAAATTCAAATCACAAGCGGTCTTTTGCATTAGGTAGAACAATATATTTCCTAAATGTATGCCGTGCCTTGAAATTTAACCTATGATTTTCTTTCCAGTATAAGCGACTAAGGAAAGGTCCTTTCTAAAATATTAAAAAATTTTACAAAAAGTTTGCGCCACAGCTCTGAATCATACGATTACCTGTTGGGGCTGAAAGTTGGTAAGGTTTTTGACATGTTTAAAATCCCCAGGCATGTCCCCCACTTTTTTAATAACTAGTCAATTTACTGAGAAAATAGCTGAAAAGCAAAAGCACCGAAAATTTAAGATATTTTCTTGTAATTAAAACCCTCTAAAAATGTCCACAGGTGAAATTTCAAAAAAGTGAGAGACATGCCTGGAGATTTTGACCTTTACAATACTGTCCCAAAAATTTATGCTCAGGCGTCACTTATAACTTGAGTACTGGTGGCGCAAAGTATACATAGAAATCACAAAAACCTCGAAAACGCAACTACCACCTTAAATGATATAAATGCTAAAAAACAAGAAAAAACTGCATTATTGGCATCGCTACGTATGCTGCTGCACGCGGGATTACGGTAGTTTGATTGTAGGCGGAGCTAAAGGCTGCTGCAATCTGATTGGCTGTTGGCTTTGAAAAGAGGTCCCATTTGGGTACCTGGGTCCCGTTTGGGTACCTGGGTCCCGTTTGGGTACCTGGGTCCCGTTTGGGTACCCCCAACAGCCAATCAGATTCGCTGGGGTCCCATTTGGGTACTTGGAGGGCCCATTTGGGTACCTGGGTCCCGTTTGGGTACCTGGGTCCCGTTTGGGTACCTGGAGGGCCCATTTGGGTACTTGCAGGGCCCGTTTGGGTACCAGGTACCCATTTGGGACCGGGTCCCGTTTGGGACCCTTTTTGGCCGTTATTGTGCAACGCATCTACCGCGCTGCCAAGCTGGCCGATGGGAAGAGTGTCATACTCTTCCCATTATGTACTCTTGGTGATATGTACATCAAATTGAAGGAAATTCACTTCTGATCAACTTTTGTTCTTACGATGCATGTTTATTTTTGCGCGTTTTCAAAATAATGGCCAAAACCCACATTTCAGGAGTGCCACCTTAAGGGGGCGCTCCGGGAATCGGGGGTTACATCTAAAATTGGCAAAAAAATTGGCAAATGTCAAACTTTACTATACATATATGTATTATGGCACAAAAGAACACTGGAGGCAAAATTTCAAATCACATGATCATGTCACGGGACTCCCAGAGCACCAAACGTGAGTGAATTTTCGGCAAACGATAACTCTGCTTATACTATGCGTATAGTCACACTTTATATACCAAAATGTAGCTTATGTGCTTCTCTAGTTGAACATTATTTTGGTTTTTAACATTGACGTTAGGTTTGGATAAAAAGTGTCATTATGTGTTTTCGAAGTCGAACTCAGAGCAATAAAATTCATATAAAAAAGTTTCTAAGCTTTATTTCAAAAAACTAAAAGATTGTTCAACTGCGCAGAGACTAAGGCTATAATTGTGCAAAATTTTGTAGAAAAATATTTTACCAGCATTTTATAATCGAATGCCGAAAAATTGGTTTTGTATTCACACAGCCTATATTTGAGTCTGCTGCTTCTGAAAATGGTTTCTTGTGCGATTTTTTTGCACAGAACGCACAGAATTTTTGTTTTAATTTTTCATTACGACTAATAAAATCTACGTATCGTCTCTTTGCAAAACCTCAAAGGCGTTGATGCACTGGCTTACTTGCTGAATTTGTCTAAAAGTCGAATAAAATCAGTAAATTGTCCAATTTTTTCCAAATTTTTTGCTATGGAGATATGCACCTCAAAACATCAGAAATAGTATTTTGGGCAACTTTCCTTCAAGAATGATAGGTCATTTTGGCTGTTTTTAAAAAATACGGCCCAAATCCTTGATTCCCGGAGCGCCCCCTTAAGGTGGTAGTTACGAATGTGCAGTGTTTTTCAACAGGCTAGCATTCAATAATGAATTAACTTTAGAGCATAATTTTTATATCGTTAGAAAGCGCTACTTTTCTTCTACATTTAAGAAAAGTTTTATTGTACAACTGTGAAGATGATTTGTATGGCACGTGTTAAAACTAGACCAATTTGGCGTTTTTGAGCACTTTCAAATCTGGCCACTTTTTGAAGAGTTTTAACAACAAAAACATACAAAAAATTGCACAAATATTCAAAAGTGAATTATCTAGACCCAAAATGCACGATTTCATAATTTGTCAATTATTAAATGAAATATATGGTTTCAAAGTAAAAACTTTCTATTCACGCTCAACTTTCGGGTTCTATATCTGCGCAAAAATATAAGCAATTTGAAAAATTTTAATTTTGGGTCTAGAAAATTGCAAAAGTTTATTCATGTTCATTTTTGTGTTTATGCGCTGGGCATGCGCTTAGAAAAGTGGCCAAAACTGTTAAATTTCCATTCTCCTGTTGTGTAGTTTGGCTTGTTGGCTTGGCTTGCTCCTAAAAATTTTTCACATGATCCCGCTAACTTCATTGGCCATTTTGTGTATATGAATCAATTTTTTACAGACTTTATTTTCAAAAAATACAGTTTGAATCAACTAAATTTTTTCAAAAATTTATAAATCACTGCACATTCGTTACTACCACCTTAAGCCCCATACTAAGCCTAAGCCCTAAGCCTAAGGCCGTGTTTACATTGAGCTTTTTTTCAGCTGCTCGAGCAGCTGAAAAAAGCTGCAGCTTTTTTTCAGCTGCTCGAGCAGCTGGAAAAAAGCTGGAGCAGCTGAAAAAATGCGGATAAGTATGGCGGTCACTATAGACTAGCTGCTCCGCTGTCATGACAACGCTGCAGTTCCAGCTTTTTTGCAGCCGCTCCAGCTTTTTTTCGCCGTTTCCGGCTTTTTTGCAGCTGCTCGAGCAGCTGAAAAAAAGCCGGAAATGGCGAAAAAAAGCTCAATGTAAACACGGCCTAAGCCTAAGCCCAAGCCTAAATTAAGGCCAAGTCTGAATTTGGTCAAAAATTGGACGTTTCTGGCGAATTCGGCACATTTTTCGGCTGGAACACCTGGTCAAAGAGCCTTTGTTTTGATTCTAAAAAATTGTAAACAAGCAACAGTTTGCTGCAAAAGAAAAATAGAATCAATTTTACAATAGTTAGTCATGTTTGACAAAAAACCTGTTGCGAGCTAATTTTTTATTCCAACTTAGAAAAAATTTTCACCAATCGGATAAATTATACTGAAAACATCTTTTAAGGAAGACTGTGGCCAAAATAAAAGTTTAAAAGGCATTGTGCCCAAAAAAAACCATCCAACTTTTCTCGAGCAAAGAGCTGGATTTGATTCATACCCGAATCAAACGGGTTAAACAGTCAAACTTGTCACTCAGTTTTCGTGCAGAAATTTTTTATAAAGTTCGCTTGGGGGACTTGTTGATTTTTATAGAAACATAATTCGAAAAATAGCAAACATATGCTACCAGAATTCGTGTGCACACTAAAGATTAAAATATTTTTATGAAAAACTGTATGGAGCATTATAGTTGGATTTCTTTTCCTTCCGCCAGTTTTGCCAAGTCCGATTCTTCAGACTCAGTACAAATTCTTCGAGCGAACATACGCGACGCGGACAGTCATAATCTGGCCACATGGCTCGCTTTCTCTCGCTCTCTCGCTTCCCACTTGCTTTATTATTTATATAAACTTATTATATGAAGAAAATATGCTAAACACGACAATTTTTTGCAAAATATGTTAGTTAAGTACCCTTCATTCACATGCTGTAACAAGATGTCGCTTGTAACAAAATGACACAACCTGACTGTAAACCCTTTGCTTGGTGATACCGTCATTTTTCAGTGAATACCGAAATGCCATTTTTGAGCCTGAAGCTTCATATGTTATCCCCATACATATGAAACGGGCTAAAACTATTGTATTAACTTAAACAGAAACTTTGTCAACTACACACGTGAGCGTAATTTACATTTCTGGCAGTTCAGAATAAAGCTTCGGTTAAAACCCAAAGCAATTCCAAATAGGATTAACTACTTTGCTTGAGCAAAGAGCTGGATTTGATTCATACCTGAATCAAACGGGTTGAAACCGTGAAACTTGTGACGCAGTTTTTCTTCGAAAACGGTTTGTAGATTTTACTTGGAGACTGGTGGAGCAATTAGATTTGTACACATGTGAGATAAAGAGCTAGGATTGATTTATACCCGAATCATATGGGTTAAAATCAAAAATGCAAAACACACACGATATACTAATAAACAGGCGCACTTCTCAAACACACTCATGTGCACTTACACACGCACAATCACAGCTATCAAAGTACACTCAAACGCGCACACAGAAAGAAGCCTGCTCAAGCATGCAAGTCATCTATAGGAATTATCAAATACACACACACACACACACGCATATGGTTAATTTTATCACACTGCCTTCCTTTTTGTACTAGGGCCATCATAAGAACCTGTTGCGGTGTGCCGCAACAGGAACAATAATCTGACACCATTTAGACACGGTTAGAACGCAAAAATCAAGGGCTTTGGGAAAAAACTGTAAGGCCGTGTTCACATTGAGCTTTTTTTCAGCTGCTCGAGCAGCTGAAAAAAAGCTGCAGCTTTTTTTTGCCGTTTCCGGCGTTTTTTCAGCTGCTCGAGCAGCTGAGAAAACGCTCGAGCAGCTGAAGAAAAGCAGATAACTATGGCGGTCACTACAAACTAGCTGCTCCGTTGTCATGACAACGCTGCAGTTCCAGCTTTTTTTCAGCTGCTCCAGTTCTTTTTCGCCATTTCCGGCTTTTTTGCAGCTGCTCGAGCAGCTGAAAAAAAGCTCAATGTAAACACGGCCTGAAAAAAAGCTCAATGTAAACATTAAACGTCCTTCACTGAGGGTTCAGATTTGGGGGGTCATATCTCAGAAAATCCAAAAAACGAAATAGGGTTTCTTGAAGCAAAAATGCTTTCCCCAAGGCGCTCTACTAAAAAAATAGGTCCACTATTCCCCCCCCCCCAACTGCATTTAACCCCTGAATTTGGGTGAAATTCTCTGAATTTTTCCTGAATTTCTCTGAAATTTATCTAAATTTCCTCTGAAAGTCTGTAGAGTCTTTGAATGGAAACGGTAAAAAAACATCTGAAAAATCTGTAACAGAAAAAATTCACAGATAATTCAGATGCACTGGTTTTCCTGTGGAAATGTCAAAAAACTTTTTATTTCTGTTTCCTTCTTATTTCCTCTTCATCTTTATTTCCTTTTGACTCTCACTTTCTGCAACATTTCCGGAACTTTTCTGTCACATTTTTGCAAAATTTCCCCCAATTAGTCCAACTTTCCGCCACTTTTCTACGCACATTTTTTCATTCATATTTCTTTCACTTGTCTATATCCTGTTAATTATTAAAAAAAATTGAGGTGTACTATTTATATTAGTGTTTAATTAAAAATAATTTACGCTTTTACTGCTATTTATATTAATATTAAAATTAAAAATAAATAAGGGGCACTATCTAGGCGTTTGCTTTTCGATTCTCATGTAATCGCCGGGTTGTTAAGTTATACGCCACGTAAAGTGGAGTTATTTGTTTGTTACAGCCAGCAACGTTTAATACGTTGTTGCTAAAAACCTAGGTCTTATTATCGGCTCCAGCCGACAGCCTACATGAAGCGCCAATACTTTTTATTATTCTGGTTTACTTTCTGTATGACTTTTGAGTGACGTAAATTGGAGTTATTTTTACTCCGCAAATCCTCCGCGACACACCATTTTAGTAGTTAGTCGTTTTTGAAATTTACCCAGAAAAATGACCATAACTTTTGCTATGAATGTCGCAAAAACACAAAAATTGTATCACTGGAAAGACAACTTTGAGCGCTTTCCAATGAAATGTCACATGACTGTGCCACTTTCTGAAAATAGTTTTAAATTCTAAATAGAAAAAATGGCGTACGCTTAACGTTACTTCAGAGAGTCATGTGACCTATCATTTGAAAGCCCTATTAATTTGCTTACTGATGACGCTTTAACTATTACTGTACCACCGCTGTATCAAAAGTTATGCCCCCCGAAAAATTTTTATCAAAAGGGCTGACTACACAGATCACACCATGTGTGATCAAATCTCCAGAAAAATGCGTTTGGGCTAAAATTTAAAAAAATTTTCTACATTTTAAAATGCAAAATTAAATAGACTCGACTTGAGTAAGTCTGGTCGAACTAGTCTAACCAGACCCACTAGACTTGTTAATATTAATATTTATATTGAAAATTTTGAGCACTATTAATATTAAAGATGCCCTAATTTTTAATAGTATTTTTAATAGTTTGAGGCGGTTTAAGCAGGCAGTAGCCGCGGGCAGGCCCTATGCCTGTGCAGTATTTATATTAAGGTGGCGCTCAGGGGAACCGACTTTGGCGTTTAATTTTTTTCAGCGGCATTTTTGACCATACTGTCTTGTAGGAAAGTTGTTCAAAATGAAAATAGCTTTCATTTGATGTGCATATTGTGATAAAAAAATTTTTACATTTTTTGGACAATTTTGTAGCTGTAGCAAAAAAATTTTTGTTTCTTTATACATACCAAATTTATCTTTATCTTTATCATATCTTTATATATACCTTTTGTTTCCATACAAAATGATTACGCATATCGTTGAAATATGCGGTTTCTTAGCTTTAAATTGATGTATTAAACTTAAGAATACGTTGAAGTTTTGCTGAGTTATTTAGCCGTGAAACTAGCAAATCCAAAATGAAAAACCTATAAAGCTGATAAATCTTCGAAAATGTCAAATTTTTGATTTAATTTCTTAAAAAATTGAGTATGGCTTTTTGTAACTTTTTCAACGGAAATATGCAGTCCTAGGAAACGTCTAATTTTTGAAAAAGTGAAACGTGTGGGCAAACCTTACATTTTTGCGTAGCTAAATCGACTACTTTTTTTGGACCTGGGTCCCAGCTGCCGTTTGCGATTGAGTTGAAAATTTGCACAATGAAAGAAAGAATATAAATGCAGACGTGAAAGTTTTTCGATTTTTAAATTTTGGCCCGCAACACTCTTTGTAGTCGCTCAAACACGACTGATGTTTGAAAAATCGATTTTTTGCAAAATCAAAAATAAAAATAAAAAATCGAAGATCAATCACGTCTAGATTTTTGAAAGATCTTTCTATTGATACCAAGATCATCAAAATCGGCTGAAGTTTCGCTGAGCTAGGTCAAAAACAAAATTTGTGTGAACAGGAAATTCCACATGGTCATAAAATTTGACACATTCACATTAAAGTGCTGAACTGTATTGTAAATAGGTTTTTTTGACGTCTCTTTGATATACGATTAAAGTGGTATTGCTATTTATTGCATGAGCTGAGCGCCAAACATGAGTTTTGTTGCTGAGCGCTACCTTACTATTATAAAATTGCCACTTTAGCATTTTTAAAATAAATATAAATACTGTGCGTGTTTTTGTGAAATATCGATTTTTAATTTTGCGCACTGTACATTGTACGCAATTCCCATTGTCTTCGTTTTGTTCTTCGTCTCACATAATTTTTTATTATTATAATATTATTGAAATGGTAAATTTTTAAATTTTCATTGTTTATTTTTTGTAGTATAGTATTGCTGTCACATTGTAAAGTATGTTAATTTTAGGTTCCAGTTGTCTGTTGTTTGTATTTTTCGTACCAAGTCTTGTTGTGTACCTTGATGTCCCATATAAAAGCTAGAGCGACTGTCAGGGTTGTATTTATTCATAATATTAATGTGACGCGCACTTATAACGATACCCAGTCGTGAACAGCAACACGTTCTTGTGGCAGTTCAAATGTCAAGGACAGACGGTTTTCTGACCAAATAATCAAACTGCCAGGGCAATGCCTACCGTATTAAAGTCTGACAAAACATATTTGCACCACGTGAAAAAATGAAACATGTGATTTCGTTACGAAAGGACTAAGTTTTGATCACCAAGAGTACAGCAAGTAGGCGCAAAAGTCATGCTCCTAAAATAAGTAACTGGCGCATCTATTTTGTGTCAGACTTTAGGACAAAAAAGCCCAGTGCAGAATTGGTCAAGTAATATCAAATATTTTTTGAAGATATCCTAATACAGATGGCATTTGAGAACAAAATAGATACTCTCACGTTTGCTGAATATGATCACTTGGTTGTGTACAAGAAATTGCTGGAACCGTTTGCGATTCGAACTGGAATTTTAGAAGGAGCAAGTTACACAACTTTGTCATCCGTCTATCCGTCCATTGTCGGGTTACAGAACCAGCTGAGTCAACTTGGAGATTCGTGCCCAGAGCTTTATGATGTTGTGGAGTCACTCAAATTAAAACTGAAGGACAGATTTATGTTCGTCTCATCTACGGATAAGGATATTTCTGATCCCATATATTTTGCCAGCACGTACCTGGATCCAAGAGTTTTGTTTGTTTTGTCAGAATCTCGAAAAAAACTGGCCATCACGTTCATTCGAAAACAATTGGAACTAATGAGTGAAGAGCGACGTGGTGAAGCCGAAAATATGAACGATGAACCAGTTCAACCGAACTTGGTTTTGCCACCGCAATTCGAGGGTTTGCAGTCAATTGCCACTCTTCGCTCCAGTATGATTGAGAAAGCGGCTCGCACAAAAGAAAGCGCCATTGCCGCTGATAATCTGTCTTTACAACTCAGCTGTATGAAAGCAAATATGGGAACCCTGCGACTGTGTCGAAAGATGGAATCAAAGATGCCTTATCTTTTTGGCTGGGCACAAGCAAGAATATTCTCAAATAGCTGCATTTGCTATTGATCTCATGGCTTGTCCGGCCAGCACCGCCAGTGCTGAGCGGTTTTTTAGTTTGGCTGGAAGGCTTGTAGTGGAAACAGACGAAAACTTGGTGGTCGTAGGCTTGAACGCGAAGTTATGCTGATTAAGAACAAGCCATATATACAGATTTAAGTACTTTAATTTGAGCTGGACTCAGAAACTTTGAGGTAAATTTCACAACGGTTGTTCTATAAAACCATGGTTTTACGTACGTTTTTAACAAAATTTGTATCGAACTAGCTTATATTTCGTAATGAAATTCTGTGCTAATCAGATTAAACATGTGTGAAACCACGGTTTTATAAAACCACCTTTGTGAAATACACCCTTAAACTAAACTCGCCTTTTCAATAAGAGAAGTATTTACAACTGTTTTGTGTTCAGTATTCTAATGCCTTGCCCAGTTTATACTCGTCTTTGTCCTTGTTCCTAATGTTTTGTCCTCAAGCGATTCCAAAAAAAACTGCCTGGCCAAATAGGCCAAATGTTCGCATGAATAAAGCAGAGGTCACTTCCTGTCCTGATCGTATGCCAAAAAATGACCAAACCCTTTTGTCATTTTTTCACAGCAGCTGATTGAAGTTTGTCTTTGTCTCTGACCTTGTGCTTTTAAGGACAAGTATGAACCGGGCTTTAGCCTTGCAATGGAAACTTGGAAGCTGACTTGCTTTTGGTGTTATTAATGTGCCTTTACCTGTAATGTGCCTTTCATTTTTTAAATATGCTGGAGGCTACTTTTTTTATGTATATTCAATAGGTTGCTTATGATGTCTGTTTTTTGAACCGTCTTTTACATAGTGGTTCGTAGGTTTTATTATCACGTTTTATCTATAGCATTACGGCAGAACTATTTCAACTCGTTCAAGCTGCCGTCACGACTTTTTCAGTGAGTCCCAGATGGAATTTGTCTTATACAAGGGTTCAATTTACATTTACACATTCCTCAAAATTTGGGAGTAACCACTATGCAGTTCGATGGTAGATTTTATTGAGCCACTATTGTGTGGTTTGGTTACTTATGCTAGCAGTCTGTAACATTGTGCCTATAATTCTTATTATTACTTGTGTACTTGATTCGGCTGTGTAACCCGTAATCTCCATATATTTTACAAGTCAGTAAATTTTACAAGTTTGGTCGATTTCTATTACATTTAGTTAGTTCGCTATTTCTGTAGGTATATAAAGTGTACGTGCACCTAAACCTTATGCTAAATTTGAAGAACTAAAATTTCATAATAATATTTACCTTACTATACTATATAAACTTTCTTGCTAAAAAATAATTACGATAATAACTCATGATCGGCTTGATGCAGAAACGTCATTTATACGTTATCAGATAGCCGACAGCGTGGCCAAAAACATTTCTATTCAAAGTCAGTTCGTAAGGGGTCTTGTCATTAAGACTGAGCTTATTAAGACCGTCTTAAAGTCTTAATAAGACGAAATCCTCTCAATTTGACAGCTTTAAAGCTGGCCGCATTAATTAATATGATTAATAGAGGCAGCATGCAGCTGCCTCGCCCTTAACTGAACTTTTGTGAACTTTGGAAGCTAGGTATATACATACGTATGTAAGCTAGTTTACTAGCTGGCCTAGGGCCTAGCTTGCGAAGAAAATTTTCAGGTCTACTTTTCTAGACCTTGGTCTTTGGTTTGCCTTAACTATGCTAGATAGCCCACACACGCACAACACTCACTCACACACACACATATTAGAGTCACACATGTACACGTACACACATACGCACACACACACACACACAATACTAGCAAGATAATAATATTGGTCTCACAATTACAAATCATATGCGTGAAGGGGGATTCGTTCTTCCGCTCCGATAATGGTTTTTACCTAAATCAATATTAAATAAATATGTTACTTAAATATTCCCATGCGTTTTATATGGAACAGTGACAATCCTTTGCTACGTATATTTTACATTATAATAATATGTATATACTAATTATAATCAAAATATAACTGAAAAGTGAGTATAAGTCACTTGAACAGAAGTCAATGCAGCTGAGAATCTGATAGGTATATCTGTACATATCACTGCGGCTTCTTAAAACGATGAAATATAAGAAAAGAACCTAGTTTTCGTCAAATACGTATCCTAATCCCAATAATTGCTGTGTTTGATTAATAAAAGCCATATGTTGTTTTCTGCATCGTCTACGTAGTCTACTCGTTGGGTTTTCAGTCATTGGAGTTTTCATATGATTGTCACTTGTCATATTGATTATTCATCTATATACTCATCTATGGTCGGGAGGATGCCCCCCAACATGTTTATATTCAGCCGACAAGATACGACCATCACTATCCATAAGTATTAAGACGTTAGTTAATAACATCAGTCAAACTTATCCAGTAATAAGACATTCTCAAAAGAATATGTTAGTAGCATTACGTATAACTGAATAAGTATAATAACAGACTAATGGATAAAATATAATTGAAAATTAATGCTAATTATAAAAAAATCATACAAAGTATTACTTGCGATGATTATGAATATTATATTGCCAGCAGATTAACAGGTAGGCAGGATTAATAACTCAAAATAAGTGTATATATATTATATATATATATATATATATATATATATATATATATATATATATATATATATATATATATATATGTGTGTGTGTGTGTGTGTATATATATATATATATATATATATATATATTCATAAATATATGTTATATATATGTTTGCCTTTTCGTAAGTGACTCTAATGTGTGTGTGTGTGAGTGAGTGTTGTGCGTGTCTGGGCTATCTAGCATAGTTAAGTCAAACCAAAGACCAAGGTCCAGAAAAGTAAGCCTGAAAATTGTCTTCGCAAGCTAGGCCCTAGGCCAGCTAGTAAACTAGCTTACGTACGTACGTATATACCTAGCTTCCAAAGTTCACGAAAGTTGAGTTAGGGGCGGGGCAGCTGCATGCTGGGCGTACGCTACCTCTCTATACTGCCACTTCTCTCTACTACCACTTCTCTCTACTACCACTTCTGTCTACTACCACTTCTCTCTACTACCACTTCTGTCTACTACCACTTCTCTCTACTTTTATCTTACAGGGTTACTGTAGTTTAGTCCATCTACTGTGTTACTTTAAGACTACACATTCAATCACCGTTTTAATCATCATTTAAAAATACTATACACTATTTTAAATTTGAAATTGTCAATTTTTTAATAAAAAGTCACAGCCAAAAAGGACGCGGTGTAGTATGAGCAATCGCTGCCAAGTAGTCGTGAGGATGGCGCTGGTAAAATTCGTTTTGTAGGCGTTGCAGAACGCGATCAACATGTACATAAGCTGCATTTCGGCGTGGCAATGCATGACCGGCCATGCGAGCAATGATTTTCGTCGCCTCACGCTCGTGCTCTTCTTTCAAAACCGTTATAACAGCGGTGGCAGTACATCCTCCGCGACGAGCCAAATAATCGTTGCACCGAACATAAAGTTTATTTGGTTTTTGAATATTTTTGACAAACAAAAACTCGTTAATTACGAAACCCGTTCCGCCGTGGCTGAGTGAAATTTACTCAACCGCAACGAACTCCGCCATAATTGTACAATAAACTGATAACTGCCTAACGGGTAATTGGAACTTGCCTCAACCCGCCAAACTGGCGCCATGACTTGACCCTGTTGTTTAGTGTGAAAAAGAAAACTACAGTAATCCTAGTATGTAGATAGAAGTGGCCGTAGATTGAAGTTGTAGTAGAAAGAAGTGGTAGTAGAGAGAACTGACAGTAGAGAGAAGTTGTATAAACCGCATGCTGCCTATTAATCATATTAAGTAATGCGGCCAGCATTGAAGCTGTCAAATTAAGACGATTTCGTCTTATTAAGACTTTAAGACGGTCTTAATAAGCTCAGTCTTAATGACAAGACCCCTAAAGGTAATCGTTTAAGGGGGTAGTGTCGCGAAAGCAGTTTTGCTCATAGGCTGTGAAAATAGAACTTTTTGTTTTGAAGTAGTACATGCAATGAGCAGCTAGTCCAACGCTGTATGGTATCAAATAAATACTGCCAGACATCACACTATCAATATGGACAAATATCTTGGACCAATCGTCATTAGTAAGCCAGACATCACACAATAGGGACATAAAAGTTCGAAAAATCAAGCCAGATATCAGATTGGCAGCTTGTGAAGTACACATCATGTGTGGACGCACAATTTTTTGAGACAAGTAAGAAAAAAGAAAATTGAAGGTTCGTTTTCCTTTTGATTTGAAAATAAGCGTCTAGATTTTTCACAATTTATCATTATTGCTGTTACTATTTTACAGTTTAAGTACACCTTCACAGTTCAAACTAGTATTACTCCACAGCCGCTACAGTAATCTGCACTAAATTTTGTGTGCATAAACTACAACATATGTGCTACTAGTCTGTGTAAAAAAACTAAACAGAAAAATTGATAAATGTGACTAAAAAATGGAATGTGAATAGGTTTTTTTTTCGTCATTTTTCCGACTTTGAGGCATTATTCCAAACTATATGCTGCACCAATTTTGCTGAAACTTGGCAAAATAATTTGCCTTTTAGTAGATTTTTAAAATATAGAAAGAACAATTTCTAACATTTTACTGAACAAGTTTTACAGTCGCGCAAAATCGACTGCTTTCGCGACACTACCCCCTTAACAGCTAAACCGGTTTGAAAAAAAATAAAAAATTTCCATAGTGGCATTTTCGGACTCGAACATCAACTACAACGAATGTAAGATGATACTATAGTGTCATTTAATTCTCAAATATTCAGACCGTCATAACTTGCCTCAACGTTAACGTAAAAACATAAAATTGACGCCTTTCAGAGCATCAAAACGCACTGAAATCGCAGGCCGAATTGCAGTCTGGCGTTTAAGGGGGCGCTCCGGGAATCGGGGGTTACATAAAAAATTGACGAAAAAGTTGGCAAATGTCAAACTTTACGATACATATGTCAAGAAAGGGAGGGGGGATTCTTACCGAAAGAAAGACAGCATCATCATCAGAATGACCCAGGGGGGATTCGAACCACCCATCTCTGGATCTGCAGACCAGCGCTCTACCGTTGAGCTACTGGGCCGACGATGAGCTGTCGTAAATCCCTTTAAGTACTGTAGGGGGCCTATCTTACTTCACATCCCTCCCCTTCTAGTAAACTTCGGCCCGAAGTTTCCCTGGGCTGTGCACCGCTACTACAAGCTATGGGCAGCCCGGAGTGGGGGAGTGCCGCCGGGAGCCGTCCCTATCATTCTCTATAAGGCCAGTGTCGCGAGGTCGCTCCCTAACCTCATCATCAGCGAACACTGCCAGGGACTGATAAGCTCACACTCCTATCCGGGACAAGGAGCGGCTCCACTGCTAAGCTACAACCGGCTATCTCATTCCTCCATATACTCACCACCACTCTGCCCATGCCCATTCGCAGTCTAATGGGGTGCGACTAGTCACCCAACAGCCCAACGCTACCTCACTCAGACCACGACCAGGGGATTCGGAGTTCGGCATGGAAGCCTCGCCATGTCAAGAAAGGGAGGGGGGATTCTTACCGAAAGAAAGACAGCATCATCATCAGAATGACCCAGGGGGGATTCGAACCACCCATCTCTGGATCTGCAGACCAGCGCTCTACCGTTGAGCTACTGGGCCGACGATGAGCTGTCGTAAATCCCTTTAAGTACTGTAGGGGGCCTATCTTACTTCACACATATATCTAGTATGGCACAAAAGAACACCGGAGGCAAAATTTCAAATCACGTGATCATGTCACGTCAGCCCCAAACGTGAGTGAATTTTCGGTAAACGATAACTCTGCTTATACTTTGCGTATAGTCACACTTTATATACCAAAATGTAGTTCATGTGCTTTTCTAGTTGAACATTATTTTGGTTTTTAACATTTATGTCGGATTTGAAGAAAAAAATGTCATTTTGTGTTTTCGAAGTCGAACTCTGAGCAATAAAATTCATATAAAAAAATTTCTAAGCTTTATTTAAAAAAACTAAAAAATTGTTCAACTGCGCAGAGCCTTAGACTATAATTGTGCAAAATTTTGTAGATAAATATATTACCAGCATTTTATTATCGAATGCTGAAAAATTGGTTTTGTATTCACGCAGCCTATATTTGAGTCTGCTGCTTCTGAAAATGGTTGCTTGTGCAATTTTTTTGCACAGAACACAATAAAATTGTTTTAATTTTTCATTACAACTAATAAAATTTACGTATCATCTGTTTGGAAAATGTCAAAAAGCGTTGATGAGCTGGCTTACTTGCTGAATTCGTGTAAAAGTCGAACAAAATCAGTAAATTGCCCAATTTTTTCCAAATTTTTTGCTATGGAGATATGCTCGTCAAAACATCAGAAATAGTATTTAGGGCAACTTTCCTTCAAAAATGATAGATCATTTTGGCTGTTTTTAAAAAAATACGGCCCAAATCCTTGATTCCCGGAGCGCCCCCTTAAAGGGGCGCTCCGGTTATCGGGGGTTACATCGAAAATTGGCAAAAAAGTTGGCAAATGTCAAACTTTACTATAGATATATGTAGTATGGCACAAAAGAACACTGGAGGCAAAATTTCAAATCACGTGATCATGTCACGTGACTCCCAGAGCACCAAACGTGAGTGAATTTTCGGCAAACGATAACTCTGCTTATACTTTGAGTATAGTCACACTTTATATACCAAAATGTAGCTTATGTGCTTCTCTAGTTGAACATTATTTTGGTTTTTAACATTTATGTCGGATTTGGATAAAAAATGTCATTATGTGTTTTCGAAGTCAAACTCTGAGCAATAAAATTCATATAAAAAAATTTCTAAGCTTTATTTTAAAAAACTAAAAAATTGTTCAACTGCGCAGAGCCTAAGACTATAATTTTGCAAAATTTTGTAGAAAAATATCGTACCAGTATTTTATAATCGATTGCCGAAAAATTGGGTTTGTATTCACACAGCCTATATTTGAGTCTGCTGCTTCTGAAAATGGTTTTTTGTGCATTTTTTTGCACAGAACGCAATAAAATTGTTTTAATTTTTCATTGCGACTAATAAAATCTACGTATCGTCTGTTTGCTAAACCTCAAAAAGCGTTGATGCACTGGCTTACTTGCTGAATTTGTGTAAAAGTCGAATAAAATCAGTAAATTTTTTTCCAAATTTGAAAATCTTTTTTATGATCTGATAATGTCGATCTCATTGCGCTGCTACTATGTGGGGTGTCACGGATAAAAGTGTCCCCCCTAAAATTTGTCCCCCTGGACACTTTTATCTAGTTAAAAGTGTCCCCCGGACACTATTATCTGGATAAAAGTGTCCCCCTTTGGATGAATGTGTCCCCCCTATAGGACACTTTTATCTGGAAAAAAGTGTCCCCCCGGACAGTTTTATCAAGATAAAAGTGTCCCCCACTACAAAATTGCCGTTGATGGTTCAGGTTCAGCTTCTGGTTCAGGTTTAGGTTTAACTTATGGTTCACGTGCGACTTCTGGTTCAAGTACAAGTTCTGGTTTAGATGCGACTTCTGGTTCAGGTTCAGGATGCACACATAACAAACTGAAGTTGCACCTGAACCATAAGTTAAACCTAAACCTGAACCAGAAGCTGAACCTGAACCATTAACGGCAATTTTAATGGGGGGACACTGTTATCCGAATAAAAGTGCCTGGGGGACACTTTTATCCAGATAAAAGTGTCCGGGGGACACTTATCCAGATAAAACTGCCCGGGGGGACACTTTTATCCAGATAAAACTGTTCGGGCGGACACTTTTATCCAGATAAAACTGTCCGGGGGGACACTTTTATCCAGATAAAAGTGTCCGGGAGGGGGGACACATGTATCCAAAGGGGGACACTTTTATCTAAATAATAGTGTCCGGGGGGACACTATTATTCAGATAAAAGTGTCCGGGGAGACACTTTTAACTAGATAAAAGTGTCCGGGGGGACACTTTTATCCGTGACAGTGGTATTATTAGGTATATTATATTTTATCTGCACACCTGTAGAATATCAACAGGAATTCATACAGCTGCATGTATTTCTGACTAAACGAGTTAAACAAAATTAGCTGCTTAGTATAGTCCAAACCCTCTAAACTACCACCGGTTGCTGTTACAGTTTTATTGTACGTGATAAATGCTATATGACGCAGATCCGTTTATTAATCCGACGATAGTTGTACATACTACATATACACAGGTAAATTACACTAATGGATTATTCGTTACAACCCTGACTGCCGAATCGAACTACAGCGGTTCTGTTTGTCCGTCGATTCATACTTACAGCCTTATGTCCTTGCAACCGGAGACATTTAAATATCAGGCAGCCAGTTGATCAAGTACGTTATTAGATTATTGAGTAATTTTGTCGGCTGGACAGTTGTGCATAGAACGATACACGGGCTGATGAACCGATATTACGGCTATAAGTATGAATCGACCCTTAAAGTGTTTAAATAGACACAATGCATAACCAAATAAGGTAAATATTTATCACTACGATTACAAAAAACAAGTCCAGCAGCGATATTTAGCTCTTATCAAATCGTGTACGCAATACTTCCGGCTGTACAGACATACGGTTGCAACTTATATACATATGAATGGTTCATTGTCGTTTTGGGAATCGCTCAGTGATGTAGAGTGAGCAGGAGGTGCCGAGACAGCCCAGAGTCATGGCCAATAGGAGGGCGTTCCAGTCTGACGTCAGCGACGATGCTGTCAAAACCTCCACCACGTATGGCACTGTAATCGACCCGATACTGCCCACCTGCAACAAAACACTTCAGATTGGTGATGGCGTGATTATTGAGTAATTTTGTCGGCTGAACGGACATACGGCTGGAAGTTTGAATTGGCCTTAAGGTGGCGCTCAGGGGAACCGACTTTGGCGTTTAATTTTTTTCAGCGACTTGACCATAATGTCTTGTAGGAAAGTTGTTCAAAATGAAAATAGCTTTCATTTGATGTGCATATTGTGATAAACATTTTTTTTTAATTTTTTGGACAATTTTGTAGCCGTAGCAAAAAAATTTTTGTTTCCATATAAAATGATTACTCATATCGATGAAATATGCGGTTTCTTAGCTTTAAATTGATGTATTAAACTTAAGAATACGTTGGAGTTTTGCTGAGTTATTTAGCCGTAAAAATAGCAAATCCAAAATGAAAAACCTACAAAGCTGATAAATCTTCGAAAATGTCAAATTTTTGATTTAATTTCTCAAAAAATTGAGTATGGCTTCTGGTAACTTTTTCAACGGAAATATGCAGTCCTAGGAAAGGTCTAATTTTTGAAAAAGTGAAACGTGTGGGCAAACCTTACATTTTTGCGTAGCGAAATCGGCCACTTTTTTTGGACCTGGGTCCCAGCTGCCGTTTGCGATTGAGTTGAAAGTTTGCACAATGAAAGAAAGAATATAAATGCAGACGTGAAAGTTTTTCGATTTTCAAATTTTGGCCCGCAGCACTTTTTGTAGTCGCTCAAACACGACTGATTTTTGAAAAATCGATTTTTTGCAAAATCAAAAATAAAAATGAAAAATCGAAGATCAATCACGTCTAGATGTTTGAGAGATCTTTCTATTGATACCAAGATCATCAAAATCGGTTGAAGTTTTGCTGAGCTAGGTCAAAAACTATATTAGTGTGAATAGGAAATTCGACATGGTCATAAAATTTGACACGTTCACATTAAAGTGCTGAACTGTATTGTAAATAGGTTTTTTTGACGTCTCTTTGATATACAATTAAAGTGGTATTGCTATTTATTGCATGAGCTGAGCGCCAAACATGAGTTTTGTTGCTGAGCGCTACCTTAAAACGCTGCGGAAAACTCAAGACGCATGCATAACGCACTGAAACTGCTGCGTCTGTTCTGCAGCGGCACCGGCAAAATCGCAGCGTGTGAATCGGCCTTAAATTCAAATTTATAAGCCTAAGCTCAAACTGAGGCTGCTCATGACCCTGGGACTATAAGGTAGCGCTCAGTGAATTTGCACGTGCTTCAAAAATTGTAAGTTCTTAATTTCGTGGTTATATTAGAATTTAGCAAATGAAGTAACAAACGAAGCATGTTTGCAAAAGGATTTGCCTCGATTCGTGTATTGTGTCTATCACGTGACATGCGAAAACCCTATTCACATGGCACGCATAACTCTATTCAAACACTATCAATTTGGACAATCTATAGCTCAATTGAAAGGATTTCAAACGTGTGGGATGATAAATTTTTCGATTTTGAATTTCATTTTAAATTTTGAGTTATAGCGATTTAACTTTTTATGCGACTTTAACAATAAATATCTCGCTTCAAAGTTTATTTATTAAAAAGTTGCTTGGCTTGTTGCCTGCTTTTATTTTTCTGGCGAAATGGGTTGATTTGACAGACGCTTTCTTCATTGAAGACTGTTCTTCAATTATGTTTCTCTATCTAAAAAGAAAGTAAATTCGTTTTATTTCGATTTTTTGCGCACTTTTTTCTTGTTTGGTAATAATGGAAAAATGTTTTAGCGAAATGAAAACAAAAGCGCAAATTTTAGATTTTTGAATTTTTTCAAATTTTTATAATGATAAGCATAATAAACAAATGATTCCTTGAAATAACGGTTAAGACAATTAAAAAAAATTAAGATGTCCAAAAAGCATCTTAAATTTATATGCCCCTTTTCTGTCTAATAGGTTTTTTGGATTTTTATGAAAAAATAAGACATCTTAATGTCCGAATTGTCTGAATTTTGTCTTCCATTTTTTGACAGTAGTTTCACAGATTTTTCGAACAAAATTCAGACATCCGAATAATCAATTAAACTGTTCTAAAACGCTCGAAATATGTATAAAACGCTCCTAATAACCTCCGAAATACCTCCGAAGAGAAAATTCGGATCACATAGGGGGACTCCGGATCATTTTGTTTCGTTTTTTTCGCCGTTTTTCCGACTTATTCGACCCCTAAGGGTTTTAACACCAATAATTTCACTTCAGATTTTTATTAAAAAAGGCGACAGCTATTTTGGGGGCTAGAGATCAGATTGGGGGCATGGCTGACGATGGGGGTTTCATATTTTTATTAATAGGTGGGGTAGGAAGCGAATTAGAATAGAAAATAATCCCCCCCCCCGCTTCAGTCTGACCCTCTGAAAGTCTGTAAAAAGTCTCTGAATGGAGAGGGTAAAAAACATCTGAAAAATCTGTAACCGGAAAAAATTTACAGAAAATTCAGAGGCCTGCTTTTCCTGTGTTAATGCTCGCGGCTGTTATAACGGCCATCTTTCGCCTAACTGTTGCACTAATAAAATGGATTATAACTACGCACGTTTCTGAGTAATAAGCCTCGAAACCTGCGGGGAAAAAACACTACCACTTTTTTCGGCTGTTCTATTAGCTTTTTATTCATAATGAAAAAATAAATAAAATATACGTGGAAGCCGGGATTATAATCCGAGCTTGATTTTTATGAATACCATAAGCTCGGCTTTTTATCCCAGCTTTTATGAATACCAAAAAGCCTGGATAAAAAGCCGAGCTTAGTTTTATGAATACGAAAAGCCGGGATTCTTGCACTTTTATGAATACGGGTGCAGGATCGGGTTGAGGGAGAACCAAAGTGCCTTTTTGCCCGAAAAATTTTCGAAGTTTGTTTACCGGGGGGGGGGGTGCTAAAAATCGGGGCCCAAATCGCTGAGGGGGGGAGGCAAAACCGCTGAGGGGGGGGGGGGGGGGCTCACAGGAAACCCAAGCCCCCGAAAACAGCAAGATAATTGCAAGAAAATTATAAGATCTTATTTGCAAAACTGACTTCTTGTAGCTTTCATGTGAGGATCATCCACAATTTTGACCAATAAGCCGAAGTTATCGACCATTTTTCAACAAATTATCTTATTATTTTCTTGCAAATTTCCTCCAAAGATCATCAACTTATCAGCAAATTATCTTACAATTTTCTTACAAGTTTCATGCAAATTTCAATCAAAGATCATCAACTTATCAGCAAATTATCTTACAATTTTCATCTAAATTTCGATTAAAGATCATCAACTCATCAGCAAATTAACTTAACAATTTTCTCACGAATTTCACCCAAGTTTCCATTAAAATCATCCAAACTTTAGCCAAATTTCCTGGAATTATCAGGCAAAAATGTCGCTTGTCATCACCGTTTGTAATAATTTTATGAACTTTTCGGCAGTTTTTGAATTGGTTTTAACAATTTCAATAAATGCAATTTTTGGGTTAAATGCAGTTGGGAGGAATAGTGGACCTATTGTTTCAAGTATATAGGGCACGGTTGAAGCATTTTTGCTTCAGGAACCCCTATTTAATTTTCTGGATTGTCTGAATGAGAATCTGAGATACGACCCTCCGAAATCTGAGCCCTCAGTGAGCGATGTTTCGCTTTTTTGACACCCGTGTTTTTCGTTCTAAACGTGTCTACGTATATATATATATATATATAAGGTTTGCAATATTTTTGAAATCAAAACAAAGGCACCTTGATCGGTTCCTTCAGAATAACTGGGCAGAATCGTCTAATTTTTGACCAAAACCAAACTTGAAACTTGGCCTTAACGCCCTTTGCCCCTAATGTTCAGTTTTACGATTTAGCCTAGCAACGATCGATTCGGCCTGGAGGCGATGGTTTGGACTGGCGGCGAACGACCAGTTTTACATGTTATTCCCGCAAAAGGGCGAACGTAGAACATTTATATACTCACTCACGTCTCACACTGATTAGTATTAGAAAGCAGTCGTATTATTTCCTTATAATTATTTAGAAAATTGTTGAATTTTATTAGGAAATGCATCGAAAAAATGATAAAAAGTAAATAAAAATCAGACTGAAAATAATAAAATATTAGTAGGATAAAAGTAAGAAAATTGTAGGAAAATAATGGGATAAATGTAAGAAAAGTGTAAGAAATCAAGTAGATAAGAGTTAAAATTTCGTAGGAAAAAATAGGATAATTCGAAGAAATTTGTAAGAAAAGATTGTGATAATTGCTCGAAAAATTTAAGAAAAAAAATGGGTTAATGATACGATCGTTGGACTGAAAATGAGTTATTTTGCGGAAATTTATAAGAAAATTGTAGGATATTTTTACGAAAATTATACGGTAATTGAGGTAGTTTTGTAGGATAATTTGCAGATGTTTTGCAGATATTTTATAGATAATTATGTGTTCATTTGCTGATATGTCGCTCATATTTTAAAGATAAATTTTCCAAGGTTTGGGTTTCCTGTGGCTGTGGCCCCCCAGGCCCCCCCTGGCTACGCCACTGTCTACAACTCTTAGGCTGCAGTATGGACTAAAAAACCGTTTCTCCGACACCCATATGACTTCTGCCCAAATATACATTTTTTAGTATAATATATTATATATATATATATATATATATATATATATATATATATATATATATATATATATATATATATATATTCCAAAAAAGCTTTCCCCCCGCCCGCTGTAT